>VWYH01004918.1:1633520-1706130 GCA_013399365.1 Pampusana beccarii
CAAGCTGGAACACAAGAGGTTCCACTTAAATTTGAGAAGAAGCTTCTTCTCAGTGAGGGTGCCAGAGCACTGGAACAGGCTGCCCAGGGAGGTTGTGGAGTCTCCTTCTCTGGAGACATTCAAAACCCACCTGGACACCTTCCTGTGTAACCTCATCTAGGTGTTCCTGCTCCAGCAGGTGGGTTGGACTGGATGATCTTTCGTGGTCCCTTCCAATCCCTAACATTCTGTGATTCTAACTCACCAGGATCTCTTTTCTGCCTTAGGAACAAGAAACATTTGCTACCACGTGTGTTCTGTTTTTCTGAAGATGTCTGTGTACTTCTGCAGCTCTATAATATAGCTATCACTGGAAAATATTTTTGTTGATGGGGTATCTCAACTGTAGCACCATTTGTACTGTTTAGCATCCCCACAGACACACCAACTATTCCTCTTCTTGCTTCTCTACAGTATGGCTAACTGGGCAAGTCCATTCTCTTAGACCACCTACTATTCATCAAGATTAGCTCTAACATCTGTTTAAGGGGAAGAATCTGGTGGCAGACTAATCTGATTCTGCTGCTAAAAAGATAGTACATACACTGCAGTAAACACAATTTTACCTAACTGTGCTCCTTGCCACCATCTAGTGGGTGGGTGGACATTTTGTTTATCCATATAATTTATTGGGTTATCTTTTGGGAGAAACCACACAAATACTTTGCATATGTGCCATACTTAAATGTACTTGTCAAAAATAGCTTCACCGCTAGCTGGTTCAATAATGTATATATCTGCTACATGTTTTCATAACAAGTGTATTGCTAAAAGTCAAATATGTCTTTGCTCTGTATTTAGTTTATCCAAGCTGTCTTTGTAAACTTCAGTTCACTGAAAGCCCATAGGAATGCATGCACTGTTTTTAGATGGAGCAGGACTTGCCTCAGCTTCGCCTTTTGCTTTTATATGCTATCTGCATATGGACCAAACATATGTCTATGTATTTACAAAGATGAATCAAGTCATGATTGTAGAATCATAGAATCATTTTGGTTGGAAGAGAGAGACCCTCAAGATCATTGAGTCTAACCATATGATGCCTTACTCAGATCTGCTTCTGACCTCAGTCAAGAAAAACTATTCTTTGGCTTTTCATACATTTATGCATAAGTTCCTGTATAGCCCTTCTGGGCTTCTACTAAACTGAAGGCTTAACAAGACAGAAGGAAAAATGGACCCAAACTTAAGAAAGTTTTGCTCTACTGTCTATCCACAATCCTGTTCTGTTACACAAGCACGAACTACGCCTACTACAGAAGATCTTCAGCTGGATCTAGCAATTCAAATCCAGCCCTCCAAAATCCCAGTGAGCTGTGTAACACACATTGAGTTCTGAGAGCCACAAAACTACCACTGTCTTGCAATGAAGAAGCTTAACATCTCTAATGTAAAAATGCCAAAGTCACAAAATCTGCAGCGTGCTATATGTATACAACAGAAAAGAATAGCAGTGTGGCCAACACTCAGAAATAACAACAAAGTTATCAGGAGATGGTTAAAAAGCTGATCTTATTCCCTTCCAATCAGGTTTCCAGAGAAGATGTTTTGAGCAGTGATTACAGCTGATCCTATATATAAATATATGTATTTATATACGTGTGTGCATGTCTGTGTATAAATATGTCTGCGCACATACATAAATTTACATACACTTCATCTGCTACCACCTACTTTACCTATTTAGTAGCTTATTCTGCTGTAAATTACACATCCAAAGTACTGTCCCCATCTGATAAGCTGTGCCTTCTCCCCTTCTCAGCTTTGTGAAAGCAGTACAGGTAGGGATTACTCTGTTTATGTCATATGTTAATATAGCACTATACCAAGAAAATAATCTTTTTTTTTTTCAACTTTATTTTTATGTATATAATCTTTGTTGATTTGGGATTTTGCTCTACTGGAAGAACAATAAACCCAATGGAGAAAGTAGCAAGCTGAATTCAGAAACAGGAACACTGTTGTCACGATCAGTTGCTTTTTCTTTCCTGTAATCCTGAAAAATAAAATGCAAGAGGTGCCTTCATACAACCCTTGCAGCAGTGATCTTGTATGAAAGAAAAAAAAAAAAAAGGTAATTATCACCTTGCCATAATGCACACTCAAATCAGAGAGGTATTTAACCTCAGGGGATACAAGAATGATGGTAAATCTGCATTTAAATAATATTTTTAAATACTACTTAAATCTCTCAGATTTGAGCACAGATTCCTTATCCATCCTAATTCATACTGATAAGGATTTAATCAAGTATTCCAATTGACCTTGACAGTTGTTCTCCAGTGAGTACACACCATCATCAGCTTAAGTGGCCCTTGGGGCCTCCTATAAGAACCCTTTTCTTGCTAAGATAGAACTTAATTGTTACTCGTAACACACACTGTCAAACAATACTGAATGAATTCGCAGAGATTAGGCTTTCACATGTTTAAAAATCAATATTATATAATTCACTACCGTTTTTAGCAGGCAAAACAAGGTCTCTCGCTTCCAAAACCTGAAAATCATCAACAACGAAGATGGAGCTGGTGTACACCAGCTAAAGCAGGCAATTTTGATGTGCTAGATCTCCCTCGAATGAAAACTTGTGTGACATGACAGTGGCGCACCCGTGGGAAGAGCCATGAGTGCCTAAATGGAGTAGTCATCTGCCTACGAGATCTAGATTTACCTGCAGGAAGCAGCTCCTCAACCAGCTGGTTTTGTAGGAAACTGTCACTGTTGCTTCTATGGTTAAAGATTTAGAAAAAAAACTGATAACAATTATGTTCATACGTGCCTGTTTCCTTTCCTGCTTGTAAGAGAAATAGGTGTAAGAACTATTCAAGTACACTTTATAGGGTAGTTTGTTTATTTAGGTAGTTAAATCATCTAAACCAAAGGATTGAAAAAATCTAGTTTCAGGGAAGATGACAACAATCAAGTCTTGATAATTCCACAAATTCTCTAAAATACACAAATTTTTTGCACAAACAGAACAACAACCAAACGGTTTGCACACTGAACTTACTCCAGGTTGGCCTGTCTCACTGAAATTTTTAACATGAGAATTAGACACAGGCTGGTGGAAATGTTGAACTTTGCCAAACGAAACACATCCACCCAAGCCCTTACTCCTGGTTTTCTAAAAGGTTGAAGGTGAGAGAAATGAGTGCACAAAGAAAAACTTACCTAGCATCAGCATATTTTGGCTGAGAACTTTTTCCAAAATAAGCCATCCCACAATTTCAAGATAGTAAGGAAACCAGAAACAGAAGGAGTGATAATCTAACTACCAGTGATACAATGCCGTAAGTGTGGCAACACGCAGAAAAGACCTTTTCTGTGAGGAACATATCTTTTGAATTAGACAAATGGCTTAATGTGAGATCTCAACGTGTCTTAAAGAACAAAACATACCAAAACAAAGGTGATAAGAAAAGTGGATGACCTAGAGGTGTGTTATTCGCATGGCATTCAGAAAAAGAGTTTTGATTTTGTGATGGGAATTCACAGTAGCCTAACAAGGTTAGTCTCATTAGTCTCTTCTTGTAGCCAGTGGAGCCACACAGGGGAATTTAGAGTAAGAGGCAAGATAGCCACTGGGAAAACCTCCACAATTCCCCACATGTTCCTTTTTCTTTCCTCTCTAGACAATCGAGACCATGAGCAGGAAGGGGTAATGCTACACTGATAAAAATCAAGTTGAATCCAGGGAGTTTATCACTAATCTTTCATCTTTGAAACGGATGCAGTGTTATGTGAATGTAGCAAATGTGCCAGACTCACTGCTCAGGAAGATGAAATCCCCTTTCCAAAACTATGGAGTGTACAACAGTATGGGATGCTGCTGGTTTGACTATATAGGTGCATTTTGACCCTACACAATCTCAACAAATCCTTTTCTATCTACCTTTCAGATGCCTACAGCCTTTTAAAAATTATTCTAGAAATTATTTTTCAAAGTTGTTTGATTTTTTTATTTCTAAGATGGATAAATACTTAAAACAAATCTTACCATGTACAGACCTGCTTTACCTTGCTACTTAAAGGATTTGATACGGATTATGATGCACCACTTCAGAATGAGACTTGGTGAACCTAAACATAAACTAATGGTTCCTGAAGGATTTATAAAATCAGTGGTATGAGCACAAGTGAGTTGCACAAAAAAATGTTTGCTATTATTGCAGTCAACACCTATTAGTTTTTTGCCACATATTTTTGGAACCATAGCTGCACGAAAGCAAATGTTTAAAAATTCATGTTATAGAACTTTCTGGGACAATATAATTAGAATTATTGTCTGTTATAATTATTGCCTTGGGTCTTAATCTTTTTCTCCTTATCTTCTACTTTTCCTCTTCTCTCTCATTCTGCTAAATAGAGGTGATACAAATCTTATTCATATTTCAGTACACCATTTGTTGACTTCTGCCCAGTATTTCAGCCAATGCGAAATGCTAATAAAACACACAAAGGTAATAATATACGTTAAAATATATTTTCAGAATATAGAGTTCCAGTATCTACTGCTCCAGAATTTAAGAGTACAGCTAAACCCATCTTATCATTTTGCGTCAAACAGGTTTATTGCTCTTATATTAGGCTCTTTATCTGTGTTTATTTCTATTGTTAGTGAGCACCATGATAATCTTGTAAGAAGAGAAAACTTCTCCTCTTGGATTAATTTGCTCTTTCAGAAACGTTTGTTCATTAAAGCTACACAAGCATATTTTCTGTCTGTCTCTATAGTGTTGTACCAAGAGGTAATCTGGCCAAGCGAGTACAGGATTGCATCCTTGCAACACACCAGGCTGTTGGCATTTGAGGTCAGGGACATGGCATTACCAAGGCTTGATCCTGTGAAGTGCAGCAAACTTGCTCAGAGGCAGCTGATACCTTACAAAATGGTTTCCAAATTGATTGAAATTGGAAAAGGAAGCCTTAGGCGATAATGTGAATGTCTGTAGATATCAGCTAACGCTACAGTTCTACCTGCTCCTGGTCTTCCTCACCAAAGTATTGATCTGCTTTTATACAACTACTGGCACTGAAGTCAACACACCCAAGAGTACTTGGCATTTTTCAGAACTGGGTTCTCGAGTGGATACTGAAAAAACATATAAGTGCTCAAAATGCATGCGGGTGGTCAAAGGCTCTTTAAAGCCACAGATACCTTTGTTAAAAATAGCCAGTGCCTGGACTATGGTAGATCATCTCCTAGCATGCATGCCACTGCATCTGTGGAAGAGTTTCTTGAAGCTTCTGACTTGTTTTGAAGGGAATAAATACAGAAGAAGGTAGAGTGAAAATGTCCTTCCACCAATATGCTGTCAAGAAATCTCCTATGTCTTTGTAACCTGCCTGAAGGTTTCTACAGAAAGTTCAAAGAGACAAACTTGCTGAAAGCTCTCCATATATTTGCCTCAGGGAGAGGGAATGGAGTGCATTGTTAATACCGTTACTTCCATTTTGCAGACTGGAGCCGTTTCTTTTTGTCTTTTTTGACATTAATTAACCTTTTTTTTAATGTGCTAAAAAAAAAGGAAGCGAGGAACAAAGGCAGTGAGATTTTTCTTTCTTTTTCTTTGTCAGTAAATCAAACTGAATAATTGCAAGAGATGCTTATTATTAGGCAGGTCTTGATCTGTGATGCACTGAGCCATCTATCTTTTGCTGTGGTTAACAAGAACAACCTGCTATGACTAAACCAACATATGATTCTGTGGGGCATCAGCTCTTTCACAGCCGCTGCCTGCATACATGTTGCTGCTCTGACATACCCTGGGGTAGATGCAAGCAAGTTCACCCTTCAGTGAAGTTCTTTCTCCCTTTATTATCCTGGTGCAGAATCTATCATAGCCCAACAATTCCACAATTGATTTGCTGGCAGCCGAGCCCTAGGGCTTGGAATGTAAATAAGACTCAGAATGAAAGTGATGTGCACTGCAGCAGCCGACACTGAGTGCAGGTACTTCATCAATTGACCTGATTTCTGGAAAATCCGCTTGCAACCTTGAAACTTGCTTGCAATTACAATCTTTGCCATAAAATATTAGTCTCCATGGTAATGAGAAGTGCTTTCCTAACTTGTTTAGGGAAAAAAAAAAAAAGTGAGGAGATGACAATATCTCTGAGAAAATGAAATTTTCAGTATCATTTCACAGTTGGACAGCTTCCTGCAGACTTGTCAACAGATTAGTAGCATTCTGCCCATTTTATACATGGAAAAACTGAGTAATTAATAGCCCTCAGGCCTTGTTTGCAAGAAGGAGATTTAATGAGCTCTCTAGCAGTATCAGAACAGAAGAGGACATAAATAGTTTGCCTGTGTCCATGCAAAAAAACCCCACCCCAATGGAAGGATGGCTCTGCCTTCTATTTACAGAATCTACTAAATAGAATTAAACAAAAGCTGCTCTACCCATTTAAATGTTGCAAAATTATGGGGCACAAATTATCTATTTGGATTAAGAATTCTGTTTTTTTCCATGTTTTTCTATAGTATCTATCACAACGAGAGTCTGACCCATGGGCTCTAGCTTACCAGAAAAATGAAAAAAAAAAAAAAGAGCCTAAATAGGCAACAGAAAAATAAGAAAAATGTGACAGACTCTGTACAAACCCAGGTGCTCAACAGACAAAATATTATTCAGACTGACTTATGTTTTAGGAGCCACATGAATTGGTTTCTAAAGCTGGTTGTGAAACCTTTCTGAACAATTTCCTCACAGGAAACAGTCAAATTAATGGACAAAAATCTTCAAGGCCAGGAACCACAGAACTAAAGTCAGGGTGGGGAGAGAGAAGAGAACCATCTTTTTTCTCCCTAGTTAGAGAATCAGAGAGAACCACAGCATTCAGACAATGGCAGCCAGCCCAGGGAGTCCCTATCAACTCTACTTTCCCAGGGGACAAAAACCTTTCCAGAAAAAAAAATGGTTAGCTGAAAAACTCAGCCTTGTTTCTCCTGAGATGGAGTTCTCTTGGGTGGGCAGGAGAAGAAGAGGGCAGTTTGTGTCCTATGAAAATGCTGGGGTTTTACCTTTCCTCTGTCAGCTCAGCAGAAGGTTTTTCAATAATTCCTCATAGCAAGAAAAACGCCATGTTATAATCAGCTCTGTTGGATTCTGTTTCTTGTTCTTGCCACTGAATTGCTGTGCAATCATGGATAAGCGACTTTATCTCATTATTGCTCAGGTTTTCCACCTCTAAAGTGAGATGCTTTCCTTTGCCAAGCACTCTAGATTGAAAAAAGATAAACTATTCCATCTTAAATTTCTTATGCAGCCATAATTACCCCTGAGCAAGAAGGAAAAGAAAAATGTTATTTACAAATCACAGCTGGAAATTATCTAAAAGCAGCCACTCTAGCTACACTCCACAGTAACTCATACGTCTTAAATTTCTTAGTGGCTTCTTGGGTAGACATTAAAATGCAAGCATCAGTATACAATCTTACACTTACAGCCACACCTGTCTATGAAACAAAATTATTTTAGAAAGAATAACAACTTTATTTCACAAATACCTGAACCAAGAAAAGTTTAGAATAATTCTTGCATTTTATGGCAGTGTTACTGTCTGACGTCCTGGTCCGCAGTCTGACGTTGTCTAATGGCTGCCTGTCTGATCATGCTGCTCACCAGCTTTGCCTCAAACACCCGTGCAGTTTTACGATCTTTCAATACAGATTTTGATTTATGAGTTATAAACTGGATTCATATGACTCATGCACTATTAGCTTCTCTCTTTTTTTCATTATATTATAGAGTGTTTCATTGCATGTATTTCCCCAGAGTTCTCTTATCACTTTTAGGGTTAGCTTCAAAGATCCTTTCTTCTCTCCTACTTTTAAAATATAGGTCTTGGCCATGGCGTTCTTTACATTTGGATGAACTTCAGGATTTCATGGAACCCATTGTTAGGTAAGTAGGTCTGTGAAAATGGAATAAAAGACAAGGTTGGACACGTAGCTGAAAACATAAAAATAGCTGGAGAGAGAACCTTGATAGAGAAAAAGGTACAGGCTCCAATTCATTGTTTCTTGTACTTCACATCATCATTTTATATTACTTGGAACAAAATTACATCATCTAACTGACTTACCACATTCAGCACTTATATTTCACTTAGACAAATGACTATGTGAGTACAAAATGAAAGTTCAATTTGCTAACATTAGGTAATACAAGGAAAGGCAAATATTTTTTGTGGTTCTCTGACCACAGTTGCAAATGCTTCTCAAGAGAAGCTACTTTAGATGCTGTTGGGTTTCCAGTAGATTATAACTTCCCTAATCTTCCAATGTATTGTGCAATACAATTTTATATAGTGTTCAATAAAGTTGCAATCAACTAACCCTTAAGACATATACAACAGTCTTTAAAAGTGCCTATTTATATTTACATTTGTATGTGCGTGTGTGTAGACAAAAGACTTTTAAATTGGAGGACAAAAGTAATGAATTACAAGTTGATTCTGACAGCAGAGATGCTTGCGCAGCCTTTTGATTAGGACAATACAATTTAAAACTTGGAAATACTCTTAAATCATGTAATGTTAGCACATGCAATCATTCTGACATGTAGTCTCCAATCTTTTCCTCATACAGCTTGAAATAATTTTAGGAAAGAAGTTTTACTACCTTTGAAAATGATTTAAGAGTTCCATTCTCCATTTAAACTTTCTTTTTTATCTTCTGCTTCTTTGTGTCAAGCACAGATAGTTATTTTCATTTCAATGTCTGGCACAGAAGAGGTGGAGGGAAAAAACTAATCACAGTTAAAACTTCATATTTTCTCTAACGTAACAAAAGCTAGGCACTTGCACGGAGTGAAGTAATTCAGGTTTAATGCTGAACTTCTAATGAGCTGGCATAACTACATGGGTACTTTCCCTGAAAGGCTTAGGTTCATTATTGATAAATGGTTATTTATTTTTCCTACAAAAGCTACAGTGTATCTTGCACTATGTCTAAAGAACTGTAGTGAATAGTAGTGATGAGGATTCTTACAGTTCAACAGAATAGTAGAATCTTCGTTATTCACAAGTGTCTGACCTGCTACAACATTTTATATTGTCAAGAACACACGTCACAACCACCTGTATAGCAGAGCATAATTCTCACTTCCAGAATTAACTACTATTTTAAAAAGATACTTATCTGGGGGAAGGAGAGTGTGTGATTAAATGTATACTTTAACATAACATTGTGAGCCATAATCCTTCAAATCTACTCTAAACATTATGCGGAGTAGCAATAAGTCTTCAATGGATCTGCTCATTCTCAACCAGTGAGCCAGGATATGTCTACAGCAGCAGGGCTGAAGGATCCAACACTTGACTGGAAGCCTGAATTCTAAAGAAAATTAAATTTGTGGGGTCTGCCTGTCAATCCTCTTCTAATAACTTCCATTGCACTTAATCCAGAGTTATCAAAGTACTGGGGCCTTGAGCATGTTCAGTTCCTCCACGTTTCATAAAAGTCATAATGGGTGTATAAATCACAGCAACCCTACAGACACTTTTAGGGAGTGATCCAGCTCTCATCCATTCCATGCGGTGGTGGCTGGCCAGAGGGGAAGTCTGGGCAGGCCGTTCTCCAGGGAACACGCTCATAGCTATGATCAGTCGCAGAATAAAGTGACTCTGGAACAGGTGGCGAGCCAAAAAGCAAAGTGAGGAATATAGAGGGATCTTAATGAAGGAGACTTGTATGGGTCATAGTGGGGGACTGCAGTTAACTAAAGCAAGCAGGTGTAGGAATGAGAAACAAAAAAACCAGAAAATAAGGCTCCATCAATTCCACTTCTCTTGCAACAATCTTGTATAACTTCTATTCCATTTGTATTTTGTTTTTATGATTTATGTTTGATCAAGACGGAAACTGCGACAAACTTATGAGTTTGTCTCCATACATCCATCTGTACATATAAACACACATGTACAAAACATGACATACAAAATAAGCTACCTAAGACCTTCTGCTACTTAAAATGCCTTATAGCAGAATGAATACTTGGGACACAAGAAAGCAACCATCAAAGTACTACTAACAATAGTGGTGCAAATAAGCATATTATATATGCAAATGTTTGCATATATAATGCTTGTACATGCCTCAATCATGCAAGTAGTGACCAGCTGGTTACCTAAAGTTATGAGCGGCTGTGGTCAGCGGCTACACCCACATTTATAACGGCAAAATCCAGGCCATGGGAAAAAGCAGCTGTTTCAAAAACAACTATGGTGAAGACTGACAGTCTTTTTAGGCTTCTGAAACATTTCTGTTGAATCCCTCATTACCATACTCCCTGACATTTTATTCTCTTGTCTGCAAAGTCACTGCACTACTCGCAGATGCTGATCCCTTGAAATATGATGTCTTTTTGCACGCTCCTTTCTTACAAAAGAAAGATTGGCCTTTTGTGCGGATCTGCAATGGCAGGCTGCTAAAAATAAGGATGCAATAGCCACTTAGGTAGATCAATTTAGCATGATGAGAAAACTACAGAACAAGGAGATATTCACTTCATACACATACCCTTCCGAAAATTGCAGATTAAAAAAAAAAATATAGTATTGTATTTAGGAACTGTTTTAAATTGAAGTGCTAAAATAACCCTCCAAAGAAGCAGACTGGAGATAAATTATGCAACTGTAGCTGATTTGAATCATATTTGAGGGAACAAGGGAACTCTCCAGAACAGGTATTTGCTCTGCAGTTCTTCACACTAATTAAAACAGAACAGAAGGTCATTGTAAAAGCTGCTGTATTATAAAATGCAAAATAATAAAAAACTAAGAAACAGGCTTATTTAAAAATGGAAAATAACAGGAATGAGGGACTTCTGTATGTGTTGTGTAGTTCATGAGGAAAAGTTAATCATTATAGTTGTATTGACACAAGTGGTGATGAGGTGATTTATGCCAGCTGTGCATCTGGCTGTGTGGATATATATAAACTTGACCAGAACTGATGATATCAGCAGACTTCCACAGAACAAATGAAATTCCAGTTATAAAACATAGATCAAGGATGTGCAGATGTGTAAAAAATGTCAGCAGAGGAGCTACTAAGACGAGTATCTGATGTGAATGGGCCATTAATAGAAATAAATACATCAGCAAATGTGATGAAGTCAAACCCTCTGCAGAACAAAATGTAACTTAGAGATGTGAAAGCAATTCAAATGGTGTAAGTCTGGCAATTGGCACAGTTAGTCCGGTGAGGCAAATCTCAACCTTGATTCACAGAACCTTACATATATTTACATATGCTTAAATTAAATTCTTACATATGTGCAAATTTAAGCATGAGCTGAAACCTCATTTACTTCATTGGAATTTATAGAAGACAGAAGATTACACAATAGACTGCTTTTCCTAACTAGGGATTTTTCTTCTGTAAATTGAGCCTCCCTCTTCTGAGTTGGGGTCCTTCCATTAGTAAATACAAATTATTCAAAATATCTATAAATATTGTGATCTCAGGAAGATTGGTGGATTTGGAAAGACCAGAAAGATAGCTGACAAGGATTTTACTTCATAATACTTACTAGGAGTAGTTTGGGGGATGTAAGTTGAAACAGTAAGGAAATGTGACAGTCATCAACCAGTACTTCCTCATTATGAATTAATGTGGCAAACCAGCCATTTTTAAGAAGTGACACAAATCTCAATGTTTTAGATTTTAGGAGCAGAAAACTTAGAAAGCATGCTGTTACAGATTACCTCACATTTTATCTTGCATTTGTAAGGCAGTCTGACCAAAAGGTCAAAAAGAAATCTTTCAGATCTGCCATTTTATAAATACAAGGCACAATTTACTGCTTTGCAGGTCATGGTCTTTATGTATTTATTTTAGCTCTCATAACAAAGGGACCAGAAGTTTCTGATCGGTGAACAGACCTTTACGTGTTTGGTGACAGCTGGTCACCATCTTTCTACTGCTTCCCAGTCCAGAAGCGCCTCAGATGCTTTGTGGTAGCTGTTGAACAAGCTCAAGTTACAAGACTACCACTTTAAAAGCAGGAACTTCACATATACTTGAATAATATACTAGCCTGGAAATTGTGCTGGTTCAGCTGCTGCCTCACAAGCAGCTGAGCTGCCCACGTCCTAGCAGCAGATGTTTCAAAGCAGGTGTCAAGTAGACAATCACAGGTGGCCACCACTGAAGCTCTCCCAAAGTAGCATTTACACTTGAGAGTTAAAGCCTCAAGGGAGCTATAAAATAACCTTGTTAATTTGACACTTGGTAACGCAAACATCTCAAAAATCCCACTCCAAATTATATGTCTCCTTCTGGCTCACAGCCAGTATTTCTCATCCAACTTCAGTATATCAAGACTTTATTACTTTTAGGGAAGCTTCTGCCGAACATTTGGTGGTACAGTTCAGCATTCAATCACACTTTCTTACAAGAAAACCGCAACGATGAAGCGCACGAATAAAGTACACTTGATAGAGCCTTTTTATCCCTTCCTTATGGTATCGGTTCTGCAACAAGCCCGGCAGGACCAGGGCCTCAGAAGAAAGGCGAGAGCGGGTATCAAGAAGGCGTTCTGCTGACGTGCCCGAGAGCTCACCCCGCCAGGCAGCCCGGGGCGCCCACAGCGCCCGCTCAAGGCGGCGAACATCCCCCCCACACTGCCTTTGTAACATATTTTCTTCAGGGGGATTCTCGGTTCGCTTAATCCCGTCGCGGCGGGAGCCTCGCCGCTGAGGGCGGGGCTCCGGGCTCGGGCTCACTCGCCCCCCGGGGCCGGGCGGGCCCCTCGCGCGCCCCGGCTCACCCGCCACTAACGGTCACGCCAACGGTCGCGGCGCCGCGAGAGCCGACCCCACCCCTCTCCCCCCGCGGCCGGCCAGGTGCGCGGGACAACGGCCGCCACGCAGGGCCAGCGCCCGCCGGCGGGCGGGAGCACCCTAGGAACGGGGCGCAGGCGGGGCCCGCCTTTGTGCGAGGCGTCGAGGTGCGGACTTTGGAGCGGAGCGGCACTGCTCGCCCCAACCCCACTGCTACCGCAAGTGATCTCCTCGCTCCGCTCCCTCGGCCCCGCCTGCCGCGCGTCACCGCCACCGCCACCAATGGGCGCGCGGCGCTGCCCCGGGTGGGCGGGGAGAAGGAGGGGTGGGACGGCGAGCAGCCAATGAGCTCTGAGAATGTTTCCCGGAGGCGAAGCCGCCGTGGCCCCTCCCCCGCCGGCCGCTCCGGCTGGGCGCTCGCCGGGCGGGAGAGTTTCGCACCCGGGTGGGAGATGCCGCGCGGGCTCTTTCTCCTCACAGGTGACGCCGCGCGGGGCTGCGCCGGGCGCGGGGGGACTTGCCCTGGCCCCGTTGGCTGGCGGGAGCGCTGGCGGAACCGGCCCGGACGGACCGGGGGGGGCGGGTGGGGCTGAGGGCCGGGACAGGACGGGACGCGATGCCCCACTCGGCGGGGCCGGCGCAGCCGCCAAGACAAAAGGGGAGCGGCGAGTGGGGCAGGGCCGCCGCGGAACTCCTGGCGGGGCTCGCCTGCCCGCCCCGCAGCCTCGTCCCTGCCTCCCTCCCTTCTTCCCTCTCTGCCCGCCCGCCGCTGCCCTGCCGGGCTTTTTTCTTCCCCGGGACCGGGCGCTCGGGACGCCCTCAAGTTCGCGAAGCTCCGCGCACAGCTCTTGTGACCCTCGGTGCTCGCCAGGGGTCGGACAGGGGGACGGGGACGAGCCTCCCGGCGGCGCGGGTTCTCTCCGGCGGGACCCATGGCGCCGGGGCCGTGCCCCACACACCCCCGCCCCGCGGGTGTCCTCAGGGGGGCGGGGGTGCTGACCGAGGGGTCGGCTGGGGCTCTCCTGTCCCTGGTGAGGGCGGTGGCGGTGAGGTGGCGCCTTCCCTGCCGCCGCTTGGCACCGCGAGAGCCCTTGGGGCCGCCGCTCGGAGGGGCGGGGGCGGGGTTGGTCGCGGTCCGTCGTGGGTGCTCGGACCGGCTCGGGGGTTAACGCGATGTCCGCGTAAGGGAGCCCCCGCCGGGCTGGCCTGCTCTCCAGCACCGCGAGGGAAGGGCTGCCGGCAGATGCACATCAGGGAAATAGAACAAGCGTAATGGGGGAAACTTTCTGGGCAATGAATTATGAGTAAATATTTGAATTGGGTAGCGGGCACTGATGCTGTATCTGGGCTGTTACGAGCAGTGCAATACGCTTCCATCTGACTAACACCCTTGCTTTTAGTTTTTGGTTTTGTCAAACTAAAAGCACAAAAGTGAATTGCTTTGGAAAAAAGGTTTTGCTCTTCAAGTGGCTGATGTGCTTTGCTCTGCTAAGGAGCATCATTCTCAGGTTGCACAGCTCGATGTTACCGACTTTATCTGAATTTGGGAGCACTATTATAGAATCCCTAAAAAGAGAAGGGGCACTGGTGTGACAGGGAGTGCTGTCTGTCCGTGTGCATGTGTGTGTACAGAGGTAGGGAATATGTGGAGACTGGAATTCAGCGTTGCAAACAGAGAGCTACAAAGCAGTTGCTTTAGCAGCTCTGTTCAGCAGTCTGTTCAAGAAGCAGAACGACTATAGCTTTTTCCTAGATTGTATGAAGACATTACACGCAATGATTTTAAAAGCCAATAAATAAGAAGAAAGTGTGAAGCTGGGTGTCTGTATGTGCCTATGATTCTTGGGGCTTACAAATAAAAACTTTATATTCTGCCCTGCTTTTACTATAGTTTTCCATTTGTAACCTCCTCCCCTTGCCATTTATAGCAGCACTTGATAATAAGACCACTCAACAACACTGTCAGAGCACCACAGAGGCAGAGTAGCTCTCCAGGCAGGGGGCTGGCTTTGGAGCATCAGAAGAGACCTTTCCAAGTAAAGGTGGCTCATGGGTAAACCTCCAGCCTCAGTATCTCCACACTGATGTATCACTCAGCGCTGTTGGACTGTGTGGTCTTTTTCATCTCCCTCAACAACTTCATAAGCCCATGAATACAGCAGTGGAATTTAGCCTGTACTGTGCTTGTGGGGTGCAGAGTGATCTAGTGAACACTACTTGGGTCTTAGTTGTATGTGTCTTGTCTCATTGTTTGAATTGTTGAGATTTAGGGCCTAGTCCGTCAACTGCTGTTTGTATATGTCTACCTGTGATGTTTGTGTGAATTCCCTGTGGGCTATGTGTAAGGCTAGGTCCTTTAATCTGATTAACAGGAAAGAGCTGAGCTCTTTTTGCTATTGATATTTGTTTTTCACACTCAGAAGGAAATTCTAATGCTTATCATTCTCTTAAGAACTTTATATATGTGTCACAGTCTCTGTGATGTGCCTGTTATACTTGAAAAGAATAGTAAGAGAGAGAAAAACAGTGATTTGCTCAAGGTTTTAAAACTTACCTCTGCCAAAGCTTTAACTTAAAGTCTAAAATTATTTTTGCTTTATGTCTTAGCTCTGACCATGAGAAACTGTGCCATTCTTCCACATCTGAATTACAAAATTATGTTTAGATATGTTCCAGTAATTATGAAACACACTGAGAGTAAATTGGTTAGGTTGCATGAAACTTCGTTGTTGTCTCCCAAGCCAATTTTCCATTGTAAAATTATTTTTTAAGTGAAATGCAACTATAACTGTGCATTTTTATGTATTTCTTTCAGATTTGCAACCAACATAATGCTGAAGCTCCCAACTTGGAACAAGCACTTCACAGAATGGCACAAACAGAACCTAATCTGGATCATGATGTATCATGGTTGCTCCTTCCATCATACTGGGCTAAAGTGGTTGTGGCATTAATTTCCTTCCTCTGTTTTGCTAACAGCTATGATGGAGATTTTGTCTTTGATGATTCTGAAGCCATCATCAATAATAAGGTTTGTATCTCTTCTTTCCCTCCATGCACTTTGACAGAAATGGTCATAGGAAAAGAAATCATGAGAACATTTGATCTTAGTAGGCCCAAAATATTCATTCTAGTAAAGAACTTCCTTCTGATATTTCTTTTTCTTCTTTTTTTTTTTTTTAACTTCACTTCTCTGGTTTGTTTTATTGTGTTGTTTTTTTTTTTTTTAAGTAAGCCTTATTTAAGGTCAACAAACAAGCTGTACAGCAGTGCTCTACCAAAAAGCTAGAAGCATAAGCGTGCTTGACAAAATCTTATTCCTAAAGCTATTTTAATAACATGACTTGGGTTCTAATGCATAAACAAGAGTGAACAAATTAAATAGGTTTGGTTTTGGTTTTTTTTTCTTCAGAATGTGTCCCCTTTCATTCTTTTGCAAGTGAGGTGCTCTGCTTAACAAATGTTGATGTCTGATCAAGGAGAAGGGAGCTCTTTTTTCCATGTCAAGTGGATTTTGTCTGCTTGTCATTTAGGAAAGCATTATCTAGGGTTGCAGCAAATTTGGATGTGATGTTTAGTAATGCTTATTCGCAGGGTACCTGTACATCAAAACTGCCTATAGATCTAATTTTATGCTCGTTTCCAAGCCAGCGAGAGTATGCAGTAGATGTTTCTAATACCCACTGATGTTAATAAGAGATTTTTTCATTATATTCTCGGGGTGACAGATTAATAAGCCAAATGAATAAACTTACCTCTGGTTGCAAGGCACATAATGCATCACTAAGCGATTGTAGAGTGCAGGGGTTCTCTAGCTGTGGTTTATGCTATGAAAATGTTAACAGGAGCAAGGAAAGCGTCCTTTTCCTGTGTTCCTTTCCCACTTAATATTCCTGTGACAGAAGTATTTTTTTGCAATAGAGGAAGGGTATTCTTGTGCTGTATTTTAAAATGGATCATACATGCAGTGAACAGTCCTTGAAATACTTAGAAATTAACATGTGACTCAAACCTCTAGCTGAAATTCTTTTGACTTTGAGGAGTTGAGTGCACTTGCTGAGGCACTTCATAGATTCACATGTAGCAGTTAGTGAGCCTGTGCTCATGGGTGAGTCTTGGTGTTACTCAGCAGCTATTACGCTCTTCTGGAAGGTACTTGTTAAATGTTTGGAAAGAGAAACACAGAGTAAAAAGAATCACCCGCATCTGTTGCTTCTATTTTCCTGAAGCCATGGGGATACAGGGAGGATAATCTAGAGACTCACACTGCTAGAAGAATACAACTCACTTTTTTTTTGCATTGCACAAGATTTAGAGGCAACTTACCACAATATGGCTTTTAGAATCACACAGAATTAGTGTTTTGTTAGACAAATTTATGTTGTGTAAATTACAATACCTTGAGTTATAAATATATGGGGGAAAATACAGCTGACAAATTGGAAATAAATCTCAAAGCTTCTAAGAGAATACTATAAACAAATTAAGAACCTACAGTGATTTATTTGTTATTTTTTAAGAAGCATTATATTTTAAATTACGCAGCTTCTGGCAATATTTCATTCTGCAAAGTTTTATTTGGGGTGAAATTATAATATTTTAACTTCCTGAAAGAACAAGCAAAAGACTTATGTTGAAACAAGGCAGGTTGTTTTCCATATGTGCAATTTCTACACTTGTAATCTTTATGCATTTCTTTTAGTTTTTACTTTCAAAATGCTTCAGCTTATCTATGCAACACAACAACCTACAACAGGATTATAGCTGTTGGCGGTGCTGAGAAATTCAACCAACTGCTTAAATAGATTAATTTATACCTATCTCTATGTTTGAAAAGCTGTGAGGCTTATTCTATTTTTTGCATCAAAATCCTCTATTATTCCCTAGAAATTAAATGAGATTTTTGTGACAGCATCATTTTAACACAGGGGTCATATGAATATATGGAAATACAAAATACTCAAGAAAAAATGCATTGTCATGAGTTTACCAGTTTAATCACTGTACTGGTATGTTGCTAGTACACAGTGATCTTTTTGTTAATTTACTAGCTCTTACCACCACCCCAATCTTTCACTTTTTTTTTAGTGAAAGATACACTGTTAGTTGACCCCTGTGCCTACCACGTTGTGGAACATTCTATTATTAGGTTTTTATTTGGATTCAAGGCTGTTTTCCAGATGCTTTCTTGTCATTTTTAGGAGCATTTTAACTAGTACACAGCAGTTACTTTTGTCTTTATTTACTGGCCTGGCAAGACAAACAATTAGATTAGGAGGAGCTTCAGACACAATGCATCATTTCCATAAGCCTTTATACAGAAAAACTGACCTTTCTTCAAGTATTGAACTCTTCTGTCTGTAAACTGCTGCTAATCAAATATTTAGAGATTCTTTGGTATCTACTTTCAGTTCTTATAGAGAAAATCATACTTAACTTTTAAATGGCTGTGTCTCTTAGAGCAAACCATTCCTATTTTAGGGTAAGTCCACCGAGTGGGAAAATTAATGTAAATTACTTTCTCTCACAGAACTTGGATACAAAAGCAAGATACATGACTGAAGATTTCTAGGTCATATGGAAGTGTAATCTAATCACTAAGTAATTCCATGTATTCAGCTTTTCCTGCATTCTTCCTGTGGAAAACAAAAGAAGATTGATTCTGCAGGAAAGGGAAATCTAGCCTTGCACATCTCAAATATATCTTCCCATCTCAAGTTCTTGAAGACCATCTGTGACACAGAAGGCATACTTTTAAAATTTTATTACTAAAAAAAGTCTCTCATAGTCCCTTTCTTTGGCAAATGTACATAAGGAGCTGTGCCATTGGTTGAGAAAGGAATCTGAGGGCCACAGTGCCCACTGTGTCTCCTGCAGACTGTAAAGACCTCAATAGGTGTTGGTGTACAACCCAGTCACAACTTGCCCCTGGAAAAGCAGGCCATATTGATTGATGTAGTGGGCTGCTGGCTGAGCTCACTCCTGCTCTGAGAGTCAAATTATGACCTTTAGGGTTTGTGTGTACCAGTGAGGAACAGAACTGTTCAGAAAAAACAGAACAGAAAATTCGAGATTACAGTCCTGGGAGAAGAAAGAAATTTGTAGCTGTTGTTTGACAGTAGAAACATCTGTGAGAGAGTGAAGGAACTTTGCACCTTTGTAATTCTTAAGCCCAGTAGGATTCCCCGTGAGTCTGGATTTCTTAAGATTTTCCCTGAGAATGCCTTAATTTACACCTGCAATGTAGGACTTTCGAAGACTCTAGCGTTAGCCCTTTTCTGTGTATTGATTAGTAAGCTATTAGAGAGTGCTTCACTTCATTTGACAGTGTGCTAGGATTCTTAGACTACTTCTATTTGCTATTTTTTTTTACCATGTTGCCTAATATTGGCCGAACTTGATCAAGTTGTAGAAATAAATCTCATCCTTTATTTTTGGATGGATGAAAGTCAGAATATGTTAAGAGTAAAGCAAGGAAAACTGGATTGTTTTAAGTTCAGTACAGAAGCAGCCAGTGAGCGTGGCCCAGACATTTGGCTGTACCTTGGGACTAGCAGTGGTATGTATTCTCTCCTGCCTTGTTGGCAGGCCACCAGTGTCAGCTAAGGATGAGATGGAAGGTACTGGAAACCACAGGAGGTACTCAAAATATTGTAGAGGCAAGTGAGATGGTAGCAGCATTTGAAAGGAACTGGAGTTAGTAAACCAAGGGAATTGTGATGTGGGAATCTTGTAAGTATATTGAGATGTAGGAGTAGTAAGACAAAGGTCACCAGGCTTTGTAAGACCTTTCATGGTTTTAGCAACCTGGTTTGTCTGCTTACTTGTGTTTGTATTGGCTTGTTAATCTATTTTAGTTTGTTGGTCTCCTGAACAATTTCAGGGGAGAAAGCAAGGGTAGTCAACCTGTGGTTGACTGCAGGTGTGATACCAGCACTCATATGAAAACTATTCATCACTAGTACAGTTTTGTTCTTAGATTCTGTCTTAAGTGTATTTAACCTGCACATTTGCTGTGGCATAAATTGATACTTAGTTGTCCCGAGGAAGCAGGAGAAGGGGGCCAAATAGAAGATGAACATGTTAGTTTGAGCTTTCCAGCATGTCCTCACAGAAGACTGAGGTGGATGTTACCAAGGTCAATTTCTTCAAAAAGGTGGCTTCCTTATTTTTCGTCTCCCAAGCATATGCTTTCCATTCAATAGTCTAGGATGTCTGGATTTTTTCCATTATCAACATGGCTTAAACATAAAAGGAAAGAGTAGACTTTTACTTTGCAGTGGTTTTTTAGTAGTCCCCTAGCCCACCACAAATTAAAATAATTCATTACTTTCTGTCTTCTGCTATTGATCTTTTAGAGCAGTATATAGAGATTTTGATTTTTTGTTTCGTGTATTAACAATTTTTTTTTAAAAGCTATTTAAATAGCGTCCTGTGTGAACTAAGGCTTCAAAAAGAGCTAATTGTTGTTTTCTGTCTTTGGTCTCTTTGCTTTCATGCTTTCATTAGTAGTTGTGCTACTGACACTGGTAGAAAAATAGTTGTTTGCAGCAGTTTGTTGTTGGCCTCCTTTCCAAGGTAACCTAGACCTAACATCAAAGGCTTTTTACAAAACTGTAGGGTAAAGGGTTTTTTTAATGTGTTTCATTTCTCAGCTATTGACCAGATTATCAACTGATGTGAATACTTATAGTTGTACGAAATTTCATGTATCCGTTCCTGCTTACAGAATCCAAGCATCCTGGCCTTTATGATGACAGGCATCCAAGATGTGACCTTCATTGCAAACTTGGGTACCTTGTCAAATGTCAGTAGGAAGCCAACAAAACACCTGCTATGTTAGTGTTAGCGTGAGCTTGTACTAGTTAGAACTTGTTTGTGTTTTAGCTGCTTTGAACAAAACAGAAATGTTAAGAATCTGATAATTTATCATGTTTTCTTTTAGGACCTCAGGGCAGAAACCCCACTTGGTGACCTGTGGCATCATGACTTTTGGGGTAGCAAACTCAGCAGCAATACCAGTCATAAATCATATCGACCACTAACTGTCCTAACTTTCAGGTGAGATTTCCTTTTTGCTCAAAGTCTGAATTTTTTTAGCACATATTGGCTCAATTGATTTTAGGGAGGAGGGAACAGAAAAGGAGAGAGACAAAGTATCTGGAGTGTAGTTGGATACCTTTCCTGAATATAATTTTCCTGTTCACTACCTTAACCTCCGATTGAGTTTTAATTTTCAAATTTTTTCTTTCCCAAAGTATACATTATTTTGACATTCTGTATTTCGATTACCTTCCAGAAATTACATCTTATGCTCTTATATACCTTGGTACTAAGGGCAGTATGGTTCAGTATGTAGGTCACATCATCAAAGAACTAGGAGGTGTACGTTCCCTTCACTTAGCCATGCTGCCACTTATACTGCTATTATAGTTTCTGTTCTCTGCTTTCCTAGTGACCTGTCAAATGTTTTTTTATAAATAGCACCAATCTACTGTGGCCTTTTGCCACTAAGTCACTGAGTAGTCTTCCAACCTCTTCCCCCTGATATTCTAACTTCCAGTGTTTCTGTGAGAATCCTACTGAGGTGTCTTGCTTGTATATATAACTTGCTGGTTTTCTCAAATAACTAAAGATTTATGAGGATTACTTCTGTAGATACCTAGCTCATGTTTTTTGCACAAAAAATTGAGCAAGCAGTGGACCATGTAGAAATTTGGCACAGTAATGCTGAGAGTGTTTGAGGACTTGGTCTTAAGCTTCTTTATTTTCCCCATAAAACTCAGTGTTGTGGATGGGGAACTGGCGTTGATTCTGCAGTTGTTTACAGTCTAGGCCAGGAACTAGATGATAGTGGAAGAAGTACCCCCACTCTTAGTCCTCATATTTAAGCAAAAACTTGGACTCTCGAGTGCACTGTCAATGTTTTAAATACTTAGCACTGTGGCTTTCACTGTCTGTTGGGGTTTCTTCACGTTTTCTTCAAGGAAAATATGCAACTGAATAGAATGTGTCAGAGTCTTAAACCTATTAAAGCTTTCAGTGCATTGCACAGCACATGCTTTCTTTTCTTCTCAAGGTCTCTGTGGTATATTCCATCTGTAGTAACATCTTGGTTAGTTTAAAGAGCAAAGTGGGATACAGTCATTACTGTATCTGAAAATGTAGATGAGCATGTGAAAATGGTCCATAAAATAGTATTTTCACGAGTAAGAAATTGGTTTTCTTAATTTCCCTGAGCTCTGACTTTTATGTGTATCACTTTTATAATAGGTTTGGCTTTTAAAATAGATTTAACTTAAGCCAGATGCAGGCTGACCAGATTAACTGTATAAAATCCCCTATTCAAACTAAGTGTTCTGTGTATCTCACTTTTACTGATAAAAGTATACAGATAGATAACAAGATGTTTCTCCCTTTTCTTCTCCCTCTCCATTTTACCACAGAGCTCCTATCTTGGAAAGTGTTTTAGATTGAGTTTTCACTTACACTTTGTTCTGGTTCCAACACTTGAATGAAACCTCTCTGTAACCAGTCTCACAAATTGTTACTAAGATGTGCTAACTGGCTTCTTTCTGGATTGATACTGGATTGTACCCAAATGGTTTCCATGTTGTCAGTCCAAGTGCTAGGATGTTTTTCAGCTAGGATGTCAGTGGAAATCGTAGTCTCAGTGCATATTAGTTTCCTGACTGTGTGGATTTAATTAAAATTATTTCTTCAGGTTGTTTTGGGACATAGTTTCTCTTAAGCCCAAGGATATTCCTTCTGTAGGTTGGGTTGTTCATCTGTAGGACACTCCTGCTTTCCAACATTGAAATTATGTTGCTGATTAGGAGTCAGTTCTAACTAGCCATAGGTATGATTAAAATAATAGCATTAACGTATGTATTTGGAGAGGATAAATATTATGTTGAATGTGGTATCCCATACGAATACCTTTGAGTAAAGATCAAGACATTGTTTCTAGGCTGCTGTGGTGGCTAGGTGCTGGTGGCAATACCATGCGTGCTGGGGTTTGCTGATACTTTTCAGCCTTTTTTTTTTTCTTTTTTGTTTTTGGTTTGGTGTGTTTGTGGGGGGGGGTGGATTTTGTTTGTTTGTTTTTGTGGGTGTGTCCAGTATGTTGCTATGGAGTTGTTTAGGTTTTCTGGTTGCATATCTCAAACCACTGATGTAATTCCTAGCCTTAATGTTTTTGTTTCTATATAGAATTAATTACCTTTTTGCTGGAGGCTTCTACCCAGTTGGTTTCCATGTCATCAATATAATACTGCATTGTACTATCTCAGTACTGATGGTTGATGTGTTCTCGATTTTATTGGGTGGACTGCAGTTCACTAATAAAGGAAGAAGGTTAAACCTGGCTCCAAAGACATCTCTTCTAGCTGCTTTGCTGTTTGCTGCACATCCAGTGCACACCGAATGTGTAAGTACTGAAAATTAGCTCCAACGATTTATCTCGTAGAAGTTCTCAACCACCTTGACTAATTAGTTCTGACATAGCCTTGTAGTCTACACGTTGCTTTTATATATTGGTGACACTTCTCTTGGCACATGTCTTATGAGAACAATCAAATATTATGGTTAGTACGTCCAAAAGCTTGTAATTCCACAGGGCTGGACCTTATTAAGGAAGATAAATTAAATCATTTAAGTACAATAACTGAAGAAGAATAGCCCTAACCTACAGAGTTTCCCTAATTACTGGATTAAGAATTAATTACCAGAAACCTTAGCTCATGAGCAGCCAAGGAAAATGGAAGATAAACTGAGTGCAAATGCATAACCACTTTTTATTTCCATTTTCTTTGACAAAAAAACCCAAGGAGATAGAAAATTGGAGCAGGGGCATTTTATGAACTCTGTCTGTGATTGTGTTAGAATACTGCATCCAGTTTTGAACCTGTGCTACAAGGGGGACACTGGGAAAAATGCAGAGGGCTCAAAAGAGCCATGAAAATGATTAAAGGACTGGAAATCATCCTTTGTCATGAGAGATCAAACTCCACCGGTTTATATTTTTAATATGAAGGAGAAGATTAAAGGATTTTTTTAATCACAGTCTGTAATTATGTACATGGGGAACACAAACTTGATAGTAGTGGTCCCTTTAATAGTGGAGACAAAAGCATAACAGTGGCTGGAAGTTGAAGCTATAAAAATGCAGAATAGAAACATGGTACATGCGTAGCAACCAATTAAAATACCTTAGCAAAGGTCAAAGTCCTCGCGTGGAAATTCTAATGAAGAAGATGTGGTTTTCTTAAAAAGCTCTTTTGCTCTCATAGCTAAGAAAATCTTGCGGCCTTATGCTGGTGTGCTTGCTGCATGTGGTCCCTGATTTATTGATCTTTTAGTAATGAATAAATGAAATATAAAATAATAAAAATGCAGGAATCATTTTTTTTTCAGAACTTGGAAGGACTGAGCTACTGAAACAGTGCTAACTTAAAATTTGATCTTTGTGCTAGTAATTAACTTTGAATCCTCAGTGCATCTTATTCTATATACATGGCACTGACTTTTCAGTAATTCGCAATATGACATGGTTTGGGCTTTTTACATTTGCTTTGCACATGATTGATGCGGAAGAGGTTATGGAAAGCTATACCTCTTAGGTGACTGGGGACCCTGCGTGTATTGGAAACCTAGAGGTGGTGAAAAGTTATGTATTAGCAATTTGGCACCTTGACAGTGTGGTTAAAACATCCTGCCAATCATTCTCCGGTGTTTGCTTGCCTGCAGAATAGCACATTGTGCTAGTGTCAGAAGGGCCCCTGGCATTTGTTCTCCAAAACCAGTTCTAGATGTCAAAGTGAAAAGCAGAAAAAGTATTCAGTGCTTTTGATGGTCTGATATGTAAAGAGAAATCTTACTTGAGTCTTAACTTTGTAGTAGGCTTACTATTGACTCCTTTATCAATATCCGTAATTATATTCTTCATTCCGTTTGACTCTAAAAATTTATTTAAATCAGCAGGCAAATGTTAATAAGACCTTGTTCATGTCAAGTAAATTACAAATGACATGGTCTGCCTGCATGTGTGAGGTTTGAAAACTTGCATATGCTTTGGGCAAACACTGGCAGAAGAGGAAGTAGCATTCTTACATACCTTGTCTCTTCTAATGATTTACACAGTGAATAACAGATCTTGCAGCACTGTAGCAGTCATGATACTTCCATGGTTCTAGCGTGAATGTGTGTCAGGCATCATCTCCTCAAAAAGCATTTCTCATGATTTTGAAGCTGTGAGTTTTAAGCATCACGACGTTCTGGTTTTGAGATGAGATGACATATTTTGACATAAAATTGTGAAGAATCTGTCTGTTTGCTGCTTTGGATTTTGGTATATACAGCACAAAACAAACTGTCATGTAAAACAGATCTTGAAAAGTTTAATGCTTTCAGTACCTATGTAAGAAAAACATCTGTCGTTATCTTTTTTCCACCTACAAGTAAACACTCTCGTGGTGTGGCTCTCTCTTCTAAAAATGCTTATTCCTTGTTACACTTGAGTGATGAAATACTAAATGAAACGTGGATGTAAGAATATACCTAATACTTATTTAAAACTGTATTTTTTTAGTTTATCTTGTTGCCAGGGACTATGAGCCTGATCCTGCATTTGAGATAACATTGTACTAGTGGCTTAATCAGAGGTCCTATGTGTTATTAGTCCCTTAATCTCTTTGTTGTAACAAGTTGGTATTTACTTTCAAAACTGTCTCAGTTCACCTTTACTTTAGCTCATTAGCTGAGCACAGCTGCTGAAACAGAATGACACTTCATTGTTGTAACCTTTCAGAGTACCCCACAGCTATTGAGTTAATTCTTGTAATTCCTCTGTAAGATAGAAAAAGACGCAGAGAAGTTAGGTGCATGGCTTCGGATAAATCAATAAGTTTTTCTCACCTGAATTTGGGAATCCAACAGTTTCTCCTTTTATGGTGCTCAAGTGAAGCTGAGGGTGAAGTGGAAGAGAGTCTCTTCAGTGGATTCAGTCCTCTCTCATACCTCTACACTTCTTTTTCTCTCTCTGATGTTTCCTGAGAGAGAATCAGTGGGTGCCTTTAAACAAAATGAAGATACAATTTACCTTTTTACTTTCCTCCCTCTGTTCCACTCACAAAATGGGACAACTGATGTACTACACAAGAAGCAAAGTTTCTGCTTTTCTCCCTGAGCCATCACCTCAAAAAGTGCATTGAAAAAAACCCCAGACCTGTAGCTGTTCTGCCCTGTTTCTGAAAGGCCTCAGTAAACATCTTCTCCTGGAAAGATGGAACCCAGCACTCCAGGAAGTAGAGCTAGACTGAAAAAAAAGGGGTGTTGATCCTTGCTCTGGGTGTATGTTCTAGTGAGGTCCTAACATCAGGGCCTTATACAGTCCCCTGCCACCCCCCTATGTCATGATTTCCACAAAAAATTCATGATGTATCCTGACACCTGTGTTATTGAAGAATGAAGGTCCAAAAATACGTCATGCTTTGTCTCAGCAAGTTATTGTAAATACAGTTTAAGGGCTCAAACCAAAGCTCCGTGATGGCCCTGAGAATGCTCTTGGTTAAATAGGTTGGCACAGATTTGGAGTACAGAGGTCCTAGAATATACTTCTCATTTTCTTTTGCATTAGTACAGCTTCTGTTACAAGATACAGTTGGAGGTAGTTCTAATGCAATCAATTAAAATAACAAAAAAAAACCCCGAAACACTGCCAGAGGGAGGATTTTTTTTTTCTGATTCTGCAGGCTGGAAGCTGTTTGTCCATTCTGAGTGTTCAGACTGCAATCTGAAGGCTGGCTTGTCTTCTGAAAGTGGACAGTCTTAATTTACATTTCAGCAGAGCTGCCCATTTTGTTGGGGTTCAGGATGTTTGCTGAGAGTTCTACTGAAAGGCAACCTCATCAAAAAAGCAGATGGAGTGGGGCAGAGTCTACATTTTCTTATGCAGATCCTTCTTTGTTCCTTAAAACAGCAGTTTTTCGTAAATTAAAACCAAATAATGTACTTAGTTGATACTAAGCAATACCCAATCAAAATTAGGATGTGGCTTAGAAAACTGGCTATCGCTAATCCAGTAAAGCAGGTTAAAAAAAAAGTGATACAGCAATATTCTTTTGTGCATTTCACTTTGTATATGTGTGTGCACCTTTATCTCAGGTTTTCTAAGAATAAAATATGTTGATCTGAAACTTTTTTCTTTTTTAAGGTTGCTGGGATTGTTGGCAGAGCAGACCTGCTGTGTGCCCTGTTCTTTTTGTTGTCATTCCTTGGCTACTGTAAAGCATTTAAAGAAAGTAAGCATTCTGTTTGCCCCTTTAATTTTATATTGTGTATATTTTCTTCATTCATACATTTCAGTGGAGTATAGCAAAACTAAAAATGTCAACTTTATGTGGTTTGAATGTATTAATGTTTATACCCTCATAAAATAGTAAAAAAATCTGCTTTAACAGATATTAATTTTTAGATCTGGAAAGGTTGCTGTCCCTAATTCCTGTTAAACACTAAGAATTTATTTTAAGAAAAGTCTGTTTTGTTATAGGCTTATTTGTTAAATGTTTTATTGTTCAGAAGCATAAAAAAAAATTTCAATAAGTATTTTAGAAATAAATCAAACCTATAAATGTGTATTCTTAAATATTTTAGTACACTTTATGCCATTATGCTGGGATGTCTTAAATGGGAACAAGCTTTAGGAACCTTACTTGTATTTTTAATGAATTGTAAAGAATTATTCATATGAGTAAGCCCTCTAAATTTCTGCAATATGCAAGTGCTGGCATATACATACTGAATGTAGTATTACTCAGAGTTTTTGTAAGACAGTTGTTTTTAACATGAGTAACTCCTCTGTAGATTTTTATTTTTTTTTCAAATGAGCTTTTAGATCTGTTGTATTATTTGATCTGGATGCAAGTTGGCAGTTCACATGGAGTTGTGGAAAAATTACTTGGGGCTCTATTAAATAAACGCACAGGAATACATCAATGTATTATTATGAAAAACTGTATAAGGCATGCAGTCTAGTAGCTAAATGTGTACCACCATAAGAAATATGGGAAGCATTCAGTGAACCCACAAAGAGCTGTGTTGTGAAGAGCTCGTGTAATGTCAGTTCAATAGGCAGGGCCTTTAATGTTTTAGCAGAGTTGACTGTATTACAGAGGTACCTTAGCTAGCTGTGAATGATGTAGCTTAACAGCATAGTCATGGATGGCATCATAGAGCTTAGTGTAGGCTGAGGCGGGTAAGTTGGTCCGCAGTGAGCTCTAAGATGTTGTGAATAGCTCCTGCTAATTGAGTTTAGATTGTTTAGAACTATTTTGCAAATCTCTACAGCTGGTATCATAAGTTTATCTTAGTCTTTGCTACTTTAAATGATACTTCTGGTGATTCCTGTTCACTTCTGATATTTTTTCTCCCCTTTGAGGTGGTTTCATTTCTTTCAACTGAATTAATGAATTTCTTGATGAAAATTTGCCTTTGGATCTTGTTTGCTTATTTATTCTTTTTTCACCTATTTTACTGAGTATGATTGTGCTTTGATGTTTCTTCTGTTAGTGCCAGAGTAAATTAGACAAATTAAAATATTGGCTACGTGCTTTCCAGTTTGTTGGTACAGGTACCTATATGACAGAGATAATAATCTTTCCTCGGAGAACTCAGGAGCCAGATTCTTAGGATGACCATTGGAGACTTTTATAGGTCTCTGTAGTTATTTTGTTATGGAGGACATCTCAGGAATGATTAAGAATGTGGTGTGTACTGTGGTTAGGGATATTTTGAGTGCTTGTACAACTTGAGAAAGCCGCTTTGATAGCTTTTAGAAATCAATGTAATTTTAATAGTATTCTTGTACTGAAGTTCTTGTCATTGATACAAAAGAAGGAAAATGTTGTGAAGACAAGATACTTAGCAGCACTTAATATTTTTTATTGGACATTATATCATAATAACGTCAGAGCTGTGTCTCTTAAGCAGATTTTTCAAGGAGAACTACAGTCTGCCAGCATAGTTGTGCGTTTTGTCTTTTAGAACAGTTTTCAGTCATCACTGTCACCTTCACTGCCTGCTTTTTCCTCAGTGACTTCTTAAAGAAATGTAGGCTTTATTTGTACTCAGGAATTTGTATCAAAGTTACATACTTGAGTCTCTCCCGACAAGTTTCCTCATTTTGGGTAGCTTGGTGAAAATTTCAGGTTCTTGTACGTCCTATCTGACATGTCCTAAATAAGCAAGTGAAAAGTTATTTCCAGCACTGTAGGGAGCACTAATAAGTTCTTTAGCAGATCCTCCATGGGGCCTGAAGGGAGGAGCCCAAGCTTCAGAGTATTTATTTCCTTGGAACCTTACGTGACTTGCTGCAGGCTGATAAACTATGTACCAAAAAACAGACATTTCAGAATGAAGGTTTCAGGTCAGAATGGTTCTGGTCTGAAAACTGATTTTTGAAACCACTGGGTAAGATTCATTGCTCATCCTGGATGTGTCTTGCTGTGAAAATGATTCATTTGTAGATAGAAAGATGGGTGAGATGGAATAGAATAGACTATTTCAGTTGGAAGGTGCCTACAACAATCATATAGTCCAACTACCTGACCACTTCAGGGCTGACTGGTAGAGCATGTTATTGAGGGCATTGTCCAAATCCGTCTTACACACTGACAGGCTTGGGGCATCAGCCACCTCTCTAGGAAGCCTGTGTCAGTGTTTGACCACCCTCTGGGTAAAGAAATGCTTCCTGACATCCAGTCTAAACCTCCCCTGGTGCAGCTTTGAACCATTCCCACAGGTCCTGTCACTGTATCCCACAGAGAAGAGCTCAGCACCTCCCTCTCCACGTCCCCTCCTCAGGAAGCTGTAGAGAGCCATGAGGTCACCCCTCAGCCTCCTTCTCTCCAAACCAGACAACCCAAAGTCCTCAGCTGTTCCTTGTAGGACATTCCTTCTGGCCTTTTCACCAGCTTTGTTGGCCTCCTCTGGGCACATTTAGGGACCTTCACATCCTTCTTAAATGGTTGGACCCAGAAGTGTACACTGTGCTCCAGGTGAGGCTGCACCAATGCTGAAATGAAGTGGGATAATGATCTCTTTTGACTGGCTGGTGATGATGTGTTTGATGCACCCCAGGATGGGGTTTGTCCTATTGGCTGCCAAGGCATGGGCTGCCGGCTCATGTTGACCCTCCTGTTGACCAGCACCCCAGACCCCTTTCTGCAGGGCTGCTCTCCAGCCACTCTTCTTCCAATCCTTACCTATGCCTAGGATTATTCCATCCTAGGTGCAGAATCCAGCATTTGGCCTTGTTAAATCTCATCCCATTAATCATAGCCCAATGCTCCAATCTATCTACATCCCTCTGCAAGGCCTCCTGTCCCTCTAGAGAGTCAGCAGCACCTCCCAGTTTGGTATCATCAGAAAACTTGCTCATGGTGCATTCAACTCCTGCATCCAGATTATTGATAAATACATTGAACAGAACTGGCCCTAACATTGAGCCCCGAGGAACTCTGCTGGTGACCAGTCGCCAGCCTTCTTCACTACAACCCTTTGAGCTGTGCCCTGCAGCCAGTACTTCACCCCGTGCACCTGCTCATCCCACAGTTGGACATCTTGTCCAGAAGGATGCAGTGAGAGACACTATCAAAGCCTTACCAGAACTGAGAAAAACTATATCCACCTCCTTACCTTCGTCCATGAGGCAGGTGACCATATTGCAGAAGGATATCAGATTAGTTAAACAGGACTTTCTTGTTGTGACCCCATGTTGACTGTGCCTGATGTTTGCTCTGTTCTTTAAACGTCTTTCAATAGTACTCAGTATAATCTTCTCCATAATTTTTCCAGGAACTGGGGTTAGACTAACAGGTCTGTAGTTCCCTGGGTCTTCTCTTACACCTTTTTTGTAGACTGGAATAACGTTGGCTAGCTTCCGGTCAGCAGAGACCTCCCCAGACTCCCAAGCCCTTTGGTAGATGATCAAGAGAGGTCCTGCCATAACTTCCACTAGCTTCTCCAGTACTCTGAAGTGCATCCCAAGTTGTCTCCATCACCAGTATCTCTACAAACTTGAGTTCCAGCCGCATAAGCAAGCTGCGTTTCATTTTGTGTCCATTATGTATGTGATGGTCTCAGGCTTTGCTGTCTGAACCCTCAGAATGTTTCCCTACTTTGCCACCTTAAGCATCTAACTTGGGCATGTAATTTAAAAGCCTAGTCCAACAAATTAAGGTAGAATTAGCTTCATAGATTAGATTGCTTGGGGCCTTAGCCAGCTGTGTTGCAAAAATCTTTAAGGATGCCAGAGGGGCATGAACATGACCAGTTCACCTCAGCCTCTTTTCCTACGTTATATTCTTCAGCCTCCTAACCATGTTAGTGGTTCTTTACTGGACTTCCAGGTTGTCGATAGGTTTCTTGTGTTGGACACCACACAGAACACAGTACTTCTCATGTGGCCTCATAAGATCTAGTAGAGATGAACAACCACTTTCACTCACCTGCTACCCTGTTTCCCCGAAAACAGGGCTTACCCTGAAAATAAGCCCTAGCATGATTTTTCAGGATTTTTGAGGATGCTTGAAATATAAGCCCTACTCCAAAAATAAGCCCTAGTTACAGTTCATAAAAGAGTCAATTTAAGTGGTGTTCAGGCAGCTATACATGTAGAAAAAGTAATAAGTTTTGGAACAAAAATTAATATAAGACCCTGTCCTATTTTGGGGGAAACAGAGTAGGTATGCTGTGGCTAGTGCAGCCCAATGTGTATTTAAGCTTCTTCATTGCTGCAGAGGTGTACTACTGACTCATCTTCAGCTTGTCAACCAGGAACTCCAGATCCTTTTCTGCAGAGCTGCTGCCTAGGCTGTCCCCAGCCTGGACTGTTGCATGGTGCTGTCTTTTGTTTTCATGAGGCTTCTGTCAGCCTGTTCCTCCAGCTTGTCATGGTCCCTCCAAATGGCAGTCCTGTTCTCAACTGTACACCTATGTAATCTAGCTGAGCCCCACCAGACACCAGAACCAGTTTTACTTTCTGCCCTTGTTCTAATTTGTTTCCTTTGGGAGGGGAGGCTCGTCTAGCCCATCAGGCAGCTGTTTGAACATTAGTGTCTGTAGACGAAAGGGTAGCGTCAGTATTGGAAAGGGCAGCTGCAAAGAGAATAGAGGCTTTCTCTTCACAGTGAGCCACATGGAGAAGACAAGGGGCAATGGATATAAGTTGCACTGGCAAAGGTTTCACCTTGATATAAGAAAGACTTTTTTTTTTTACAATGAGAGCAGTCAATCACTGGAACCACCTCTCCAGAGACGTGGCAGAGTCCTCATCAATGGAGGTTTTCAAGACGCAGTTGGACAGGGTGCTAGGTAATCTCATCTAGGCTCCCATTCCCACAAAGGTTAGACCAGATGATCTTGGGAGGCCCCTTCCAACCTGGGCTGTTCTGTGATTCTATGTTTGTATGAAAAGCTTTAGGAAAAGTAACCAAATATGGAGAAGTGGCTGTAGTAGACTGTGACTTTTCAGTGGTTCTGTTGTATTAAGGTAAATATGAAGTTTTACCCTTGGTTGCCTCTATTTTGGTGGTATGAATTTCCTTCTTTTGTGGACATTTCTTTGAGCTATTCACGAATAATAGGATAAATAAGGAGTAACGACTTTTTAATCAGAGTTTAACTGGGTTTGATTCTGCGTAGATTGAGGTAGTGAAAGACAGCGAAAGTTGTCTAGTCCCAAATGTAAGCTGATCTCACTCTGAATATAGGTAGAGAACAGGCATTTTAAAAATATGCACATATAGTGTAAAGAACAGACTTAAACAATGTGTCCTAAGCAGCAAAGAAAAAAATACCTTTTTTTCTCTCAGAATGCTTTCCTTCTGCTGGCAAATCTACAAGATCCAGAAAGTCTGCAATACTGCCAGTGCACATTGGTAGTTTTAGTCCAGGATAAGAGTTGGTATTGCATGACTTTCTAGGTCAGAGCAAGATCATAATTCATCTTTGTGGAATAGTCCTCATTAGTAATAAAGAAGGGGAGAAAACAACAAAAAACCTTCTGTGCATTCCATTGCATCAGGCTTACGTTTCTAATCAAATATAGGTGCTTTATGATGATCCTGTAGAAAAGTGGGATCTAACCATTTGTTCTAACATCCTATTTCCTTTTGTCCTGATAGATATTTTTTAATATATCAAAGACAAGCATGACCCTAAACCCTAGGTCAACTGCATGTATAGTTGTTTCTGGATTTGGCTGTCACATGTATAGAGCACTTGGATCACCAGCTTTTTACGACAAGTAGAAGCAGCAGTATCAAAGGTGGATTTTTAAATTTGTTATTAATCGATGCACGGTAGCGTGACTCTTTCAGAGTACTTAAAGAGAGTACAACTATAAGTGCTTCAGGATTTGTGGACTGCATTTGTATTGTCTTTCAAATACAGTTACCAAGAGGTTTGATGCCGGTTTGCTTTTACTGATGAACTTTGAGCAGTCGTCAGAGTAAAACAAATATCAAAAAGCCTGAGTTGATGCTACTGATACAGTTGTGTCCTCAGTAACATGTACTGTTTTGTCACCAGCAGCATCCCAGTGCTACTATCAGACAGATCTAAGTCTTTGATAAAGAACCTGACTACTCTTGCAGCCAAGCGATGCGAGATTTGTGTACAGCAGAGTTCCAGAAATCTGTTTGTTTCACTAGCATAGACGTAGTTGTTGAACTGTCATTCTTGGTCTTCTCTAAAGGAGACAAAAGCCATAGGAGACTGGTTGGTGCTTGTTTTCACCTGATGTCTAAGTGAATGAATGTTTGAATTTTTTTTTTTTATTTGGTGTAAGGACTCGTAAGATGTCTGAGGAGTATTTGGGATGCTGTAGGGAAAGTATATATAATACTGAAAACAATCAGGAGATCAGAAAAAATATCAGTGTCAGATTGGAAGACTTCCAAAGCAAAATAATGTTTTTTTGTAAAGCTCAAGATATACTGCACCTTGTTTGCCTGATGTGGTTTATTTGTGGTTTTGGTGGATTTTTTGGTAGACAGTTTCATTTAGCCAGAATATGCAGCATTTTTTTTTTAAGTATGGCATTTAACATACTATGTGGGCTATAATTATGTCTTACTGAGGTTCTACAGTTCTGTTACTTTTTTACCAATTTACAATTTTTGATGTTACCATCTTTGATAGGATAACATTTATATTTGCAAGGAACTAATCTGTTGTTCTCATTCCGTCCTGCTGTTTTAAAACACAACTGTGGGGACAAATCCACTGCATAGGCTTTGGAGACAGCAAGAGCTGACAACTGTTTAGGTATGTTCTGAAGGGAATTGTGGGTTATTAACTGTTGAATTTTAATACAGCTTCTCTGGGAATTCATGAGGCATTTTAAAACTGCTGTAGTGTTCATTTTGCCTTCCTTTGTCTTCAACTTTGACAGTGATCCAGTTGTGTGTATTTGCCATCTGCATTGGCAATCTCTGAGTGATGTAAAATGATGACTTCATTATTTGATTCAGGTGAATAATATCGGCCCAGATATTAAATAGGGGATCAACTGTTTGCTCATATGCTGTAACTTCTAGAAATTACTTTGTTCTGGTTGTGTGTTTCTGTTCTGTTCTGTTTTGTGTAAAGATAGTCATCCGTTAATTGTCTACTAGTTCATTGCATTCACATGCAAAATAGACCGTAGTGATGAGTTTTGTTAATATTGGAGCTTTGTGTTATTGAGGCCTTTCTGTAGATAGGAGATGTTTAAGTCTCCTCTGTGAAAAAGATCAGTGTTAAAATCTGGGGAATTTTTTGGCTCTTTCGCAATTGGTCAACAAGTATTTACTGTTATTAAACGTGGTCCCTGATTGTTCAACTGTGTGGCCTACTGTTCATATTTGAACACAATGGGAGGGAATAGTTGTATGTGGAAAAACTAACAAGTCTTATTTTAGTGGGCAGAGGGGAAACAATAAGCTTTTTCTGTGGAATTAGTGCTAAATTTTGCTTGTCCAAGATGGTGTAATTCAGGGATAGATGATCCCTTGACTGTAGCTTATATGTAATGAGTTTGAGATGCTTGCGTATGTTTAGGAATGGCATTTGCTATTTTAATTTCCTCGTTAAGTGAAACACTGAGCTGAGCTGTAGTAGTATGTACATTTGGAGACACGGGAGATCTCAGGCTTAAGTTAATTCTAACAGTGGAGTTTTATGTGGTCTTTTAAGACTACGTAATTCTTCTCCCTTTGCTTAGCAACTCACAAGCAGGGAAATCTCAGAGCTTGGTTAGATGAGTATTTGTAGTAGTTTAGTTGGAAGATACCATCCCCACAGGCAAGGCTCGTCAATGCAATATACGAGTGTTTGTGGTCTATCTCAGTTAAAAATTAAAACGTCCTGCCGGAGCTCAACATAACTAACTTTGCTTCAACTGTCAAAGGAGTAGGTGCTCTCGCAGAATCAATTACTGGGTTTCACCTGAAGGTGGTGACTTAAACTACTCCAAGCTGTCTTCTAGCTGAGCCCTAAGATGCTCAGTTAGCTTTCAAGAAGGAGATGCTGAATGTCTGAATTGGTAATAATTGTTTGGGCTATCATTAGTTCGACTGTAAAGTAAGACTAAGCTTTGTAGTTTAAATGTAGTATTTTCTTCATATCCTTTACTTCTAAGGAATTTATTTTCATGGATTTGTGGATTTAGGACAGTGCAAAATAAGGTCTCTTAAAAGAAATAGGACTAGCATTTAGGAAGACAAGAATTGAACTATATCTTCAATATGCTGTTCATAAGTTTAGGAACAGTCCATTCCATGCTGTAGAACACTTTGTGTATGCATGCTTGCTCTAGGAATGCTTATGTTTAGGTCTAGCAGTCTAAATGGAGGAGCCCTTCTGTCTTGTTTATAGTTTATATAGGTATTTCATTGAATCACCTCAACTTGCAGACTTAGCTTACTCCTAAAGAGGGACCATCTGAGCAATCATTTTGGTTTTGTATAGAAACACTATATTTTTCTAACTTAAAAAAAAAGAATAAGCAAGTATTCTGTTTCTTTGGCATGCTTACAATTTTGTCCATCTGTTAGAGTGGCACAGTGCCCACTCACAATATGGTGTACCAGTTTCTACTAGGCACAGGTGCCAACAAAAGATTGGTTTCGTTTTCTAACACAAGATTTTTCTGGTGGGAAGCGGTGCTGTATTAGAGGAATGTGCTTTGTTAGGCTGATTACTTCTGTTGGCATGTGTGTATCTCATAATAATAATTAGCACTTATGCAGTGCTTTACATTTTCAAATCACTGTGTTTTTTTTTAAAAAAAAAAGATTGAAGGCATTGCTGAATGCCAGTCTTTTGTTTTTCCAGCCTAGTTTACTGTGATTTCCGTAGTTGGGGTGGGGGTTGGGGGCGTTATGCATATTGACCCACAAACAAGCACAAGATAAAATGTTTCTTAATTGAAATTCTTTCTCTTTGAAGTTTAATCACTGATGAATTTTCATAACATTACAATTCTATATATGACTGTATTGACCTTTTGAGGCTCCAAAAGAAAACAAAGGAACAGAGATTATAGTTCTCAGGAGGAGATCTACATCTCAGAATCACAGAATGGTTGCGGTTGGAAGGGACCTCTGGAGGTCACCTGAGCTGACCTGCTCAAGCAGGGTCACTTAGAGACCATTGACCAGGACTGTGTCCAGATGGCTTTTGAGTATGTCCAAGGATAGAGGCTTTATAACCTCTCTGAGCAACCTGTGCCAGTGTTTGGTCACCCTCACAGTGAAAAAGTGTTTCCTGGTGTTCAGAGGGAACCTCTTGTGTTTCAGGTTGGTGTCACTGGGCACCACTGAGCAGAGCATGGGTCCCTGCTCTTTGCACCCTCCCTTCAGGTATTTATATACATTGATGTGATCACCCTGAGCCTCCTCTGCTGCAGGCTGAACAGTCCCAGCTCTCTCAGCCTTTCCTCAAAGGAGACAAGCTCCAATTCCTTCATCATCTTACTGACCCTGGTGGACTCACTCCAGTATGTCCATGGCTCTCGTGTGCTGGGGAGCCCAGAACTTGACACAGTGCTCCAGGTGTGGCCTCATCAGTGCAGAGTAGATGAGAAGGATCTTCTCTCTTGGCCTGCTGGCAGTATTTTGTCTAATGCAGCCCAGAATACCATTAGCCCTCTTTTCTGCAAGGGCACATCACTGGCTCGTGTTCAACTTGGTGTCCACCAGGACCCCCACATCCTTTTCTGCCAAGCTGCTTTCCAGCTGGGCAGCCCCCGCCAGGTACCTGGCGTTGTTCCTCCCCACATGCAGGATTTTGCACTTCTCCTTATTGAACTTGATGGGGTTCCTACAAGCTCATTTCTCTAATGTCTTGATGGCATCATGACCCTCTGGCATATAAACCACTCCTCACAGTTTTGTGTCATCTGCCAGCTTGCTGAGGATGCACTCTGCCTCATCATTCAGTTCATTAATGAGGGTGCTGAACAGGAATGGACTCAGCATTGACCCCTGGGATACACTGGTGGTTACTGGTCTCCAGTTAGACTTTGTGCCACTGATCACTACCCTCTGAGCCTGACCATTCAGCCAGTTTTCAGTCCATTTCACTATCTGCACATCCAGCCTGTACATCAACAGCTTCTCTAGGAGAGTCTTATGGGAAACTATGTCAAAGGCCTTACTGAAGTCCAGGCTTTTGACACTGTCTCCTATAAGACCCTCATCATGGGTCCTTCATGATTTGTTTTCTGCTGGGTGCTTTTACCATCTTTGAGAGTCCATACTTAGCTTAGCTACACTTGACAGGCTGAGTCATTCCTGGCATCTGAGACCTGGGACATTCACAAGAAGACAAATCTGTTTCTGCACAGCCCCATGTTTTATTCACTAGACTTTTTCTCCAGTTTGCCAATATAATCCTGCCTTTCCTTAGTATGCTTCCTGGCCATTGCAGCCCGGCAGCACCTCTGGACTTAATCAACATATTCCTTACTCCATCATCCAAATTTTTAAAATGATCTATTAGAGCCAGACAAAGGAAGGAAACAGTCCAGGATGTATCTTTACATTTTTCACGATGAGCTAGATTCTTAGTGTAGTTTGCCAGCTGTTATTTGTACCCATTCTATAATAATTTCATGCAGCCCATATTTTTCCTGGTGTACTTCACACTATCTCTAGTGGTATTCTCATGCCTTTGTGAAGTCAAGGTATAGCATGTTTACAGATTTGCTTTCCTTGAGAAGGCCCTTTCTGTTCTGTCCAAGTCAGAAATTATACATTTGATATAAACGGCTAAAATATGCCTTTGGCAAGCAATCATATAGTTTTTTGTTTTAGAGGGTCACCTAGAAAATATTTTGTCAAAGTGGTTTTTTTTTTCTGGGTAATTTTGAAAAGTCAGCTTAGCTTTGTTTCTTTAGCTTATCCTTTCGCATCTCTTTTCCTCTTTAAAAGTAGGCATGTAGGCATTGTTGTTGTTTTATTTCAAGCTTTTGGATTCTCTTGTGTTTTTCATGATTTCTCAGAGGTAACAGCTGAGATTGCTCTGGGTTGTATAAGGCCTGCTGGAGTAAATTTAATCAGTCCCTGTAATTTAAACCAGATTAACTTCTCTATAAATTCTGTGTCTTGTAGTTCATTATTTTTGCCTTTGTTCATGCTCCGTTTTTGCTGGTGGTGTGTATGCTGTCTGATTGCAGCTGACCTCTGTGAAAAAATGAAGCAAAAGGGCACAGAACACTTCTGTTTTCTTGATATTGTCCGTTTTCTTTCCCACTGGGTACTGGAATAACTCCTTCCTTGCCGCTCTTCTTACTAATATATCTGTGGAATTGTAGGTTTATTCTTTACATACGTTACCTTTTCTCATTTTGTGATGTGACCTTTCCGAGTTTTTCTGTATGTGTGCTGCTGTTACACTTGTCCTTGATAATTTGACCTAGTTCCTTTTTCCATATTACTTTCCTGTGTTTTGAATCATCAAAGCATTTGCGAATCACCAGCTGGTCTCTTACTATATATACTTCCCGCTATCTTCCACATTAAAGGCAGTTTGTATTTGTGTACTGAATACAGCTTCTATGAGAAGTATTTAGTTGTCTGGACTTCTTTCCTCCAGAATTTGATTCTGGGAAGAAGCAGCCTCTCAGTTGAAGAAAGTGTACTGCAATAAACTCAGTGAAGTCTGTTGGCTGTGTTCACTGTTCTCCCTTTTACACTTATTAAGAATGACCGATTGTCATTTTGTGAACACAGTCAATTACTTCGCCTTCCATCTTTGCATTCTCTCAGCTATTTTATTTCTACATTAAAACAAAACAAAACTGAATTTCAAGAACTGAATCACAAAATGTCAGGGATTGGAAGGGACCTCAAAAGATCATCCAGTCCAATCCCCCTGCCGGAGCAGGAACACCCAGATGAGGTTACACAGGAAGGTGTCCAGGTAGGTTTTGAATGTCTCCAGAGAAGGAGACTCCACAACCTCCCTGGGCAGCCTGTTCCAGTGCTCTGTCACACCCACTGAGAAGAAGTTTCTTCTCAAATTTAAGTGGAACCTCCTGTGTTCCAGTTTGTACCCATTGCCCCTTGTCCTATCATTGGTCGTCACTGAGAAGAGCCTGGCTCCGTCCTCGTGACACTCGCCCTTTACATATTTATAAACATGAATGAAGTCACCCCTCAGTCTCCTCTTCTCCAAGCTAAAGAGACCCAGCTCCCTCAGCCTTTCCTCATATGGGAGATGCTCCACTCCCTTAATTATCTTTGTGGGTTTATGCTGGACTCTTTCAAGCAGTTCCCTGTCCTGGACAATCTATTATATTGAACTGTCTGAGGAGCTGAAGAGCTCCTGCAAGGGATGTATTTAAGACATTCGTTTTGTTCTTAGCAAGACTCTTAGAACAAATTTTGAACCCCCTTCCTCTGTGAGTTGCAGCCTCAGTTGTTCTTCTGTATAATTGATGTGAGTTGGATTTTTCTCACTGTGTTGGTTTTTTTCTTAGTTGCAATGTTTCTTTAGTTCAGTCATTATGTATTTGTATTTCCATGTTTTGTTTTGGTATTGCTGAGATGTATATGGCTTCTTGCCTTCAGAAGGCTTTCTTTTCACTTTATAACACCTCTGATGCTGAACCTTACCTCACCTATGGGAACATAATTTGGAGTGGAGGGGGAAGGAACAAATGCCTACTAGGTGTTGCAGTGATGAATCTCAACCATCTTAATATTCACTCTGTTGAAGCTCTAAGTCTTAGGTAAGAAAGGAGTGCAAGAAGCAACTTCAAAACCTGTTCTTCCACATGTTTTTATGGAACATTCTGCTCTCTGTTACGATAGATGTAGTCTGCTTCAAAATGAAAGAGGAGGCCAACATCAGCAGATCCTTTTCACACTTGTTACAGTTTATATCTGACCCAACATCTGAGCTAGTATACTAGTATCCCTTTATAACCAGTGAAGAGAAAGGGCTACTTCTCTGCATTTAGTTGGGTAATTTAATCCTTAAAGGTCTCTCCTGCTCTCAACCAGCTAGACAGGAAACCTAGTACAGTAGTTCAGGTGTAGGTGCCTATTTCTGGTGAAATTAATCCTAATTCTGCCATTTACTCTTTGCATAGACCATTATTGCAGTTCTGTTTAAGTACTGAGGGTCAAACCTGCATTATCAGTAGTGAAGAACTGCTCTGGAGAGCAAGGAAGTGAGAAAGGGATTCAGTCAATGAATATAGAGTTCAACTTTGTTTTTTCACGTGCCAAGTCAAAGATTGATTCTTGTGATGCCTGGAGAGCCCGTGTTGCTTGAATCAAGAAACTGCTTCTGAATGAGCTGAGTGCTTCCCTCTGTTGCTTGCACCTGTGGAGTAGAGGTTGTGACAGATATGTTTTTATGTGAAGTACCCATGTACTGTGTGTGTGATAGTACCTTGGCTGAAGTAGGGCTTATTGTGTTATTAGTCTCAGAAATGCCTGCTTGTAGTGCCCCAAATCAGCTACATGGTGCAGTCTTTAAAAGACTCTTTCTTTGAGTAGAAGCTGTAGTTACTCTTGATCTCTTAACCCCAGAGTTCCTCACCCTGCTGTAAAACTGCTTCCTGAGTGCAAGAACTAACTGCTGCTCTGCTCAGATGCTGAAATTTTTGAGCTCCATGGCATTCCATTGCAGTGCTAATGAAATGACACGAGGGACTTGCTAAATGCAGCAGCCCTGGAGAAGCAGCTCATTCTGCCTTTGTAGATGAGACATAGTTAAAACAGTGTGCGTGTGTGACGCTTCATGTGTAACTGTTGGAAAGAATTTCTTGTTCTTGTGGTAGCTTGGAAGAGAGTGGCCAGTAATGACAGAGCTCTAGCTAAGGATGATAAATGTGTCTAAATATTGGGAATTAACCTTTGCACATGATGAATTGTGGAAACTATCTGAAGCTTCTGCCATTCTAATTAGTCTGGCTAAAACATCTAGCAAACAGGGAGATTTCTCATGTCACTGATAATAGAAAATGACTGCAATAAAAGGACAAATGCCAGCATATTGCAGGAGGTGCCCTATGCTTTTTAAGTCTATGTAACCAGATCTTGACTGATAGAAAAGATTGTGAGATTAAATGCTGTATGTTTTTAAAATTCTAATTTTAATTTAGATTTCTAACTTATGGCATGCTTTATTTTGGCAGATAAGGAAGGACGTAATTTTTCTATATTCTGGGTGCTGGTGAGTGTTATCCTAGGTGCAATAGCCATGCTGTGCAAAGAACAAGGAATTACCATACTGGTAAGAATCCTCTTCTTGACTGAATTTTGACCTCAGCATCTGTCAAGTGCAATTGTAAAGCCTACAAAGATAAGTCTTCTCCACTGCTAATCACATGCACATCTTTTTGTTCTGTTCAGAAAACTAGTTAATACCGACAAAAAGCAATATTCTAGTAGATCAGTCTTGATTGTATCTTTGCCAATATGTTGGAATTCTTCATTTTAGCTTTTGTAAGGAGGTTGCATATATCCATATATATGCAACATATATATATATTTCTTGCAAAATTTAGAAGATTTACAGTGTTATTTTCATTGTGTATTGTGTTTGATTGCCTTGTTTTTGAATGTAATCGTTGATATAGCAGACCTACAAACCTCTCCTTGAAGGTTTATGAACAAAGACATAAATGGAAGAGGGTGTTTTTAAAAGCTCTGCCCTGTTGCTTTTGTGAAATTTGTAATTAGCGTTGTTTATGCATTTCTAATATTGAATCTCTTTCTTCCATCCCTTATTTAAGGATCTGTTAATGCAAACAGATATAGTTACTGTTCATGTTCATTTTGCTCTTGCTTTGTATTACTTCAGTGAAGACATTCTGTTTTGGGCGACCAAATCATCCAGCTGAAATGCTACACCTGTGATTTTTACCTTTTGTATAGCCATATATCTTTACAAATAAATCCAATTTGTAGCTTTAACTGACATAGATAAACTAATAGAAACAGAAGAATTCTTTGCAGCCAAGGACCCTCTTGTCCTTGCTAGAAAGAAAAAAAAGGAGAAGGAGTTACAGAAAACGACTTGCTTTAGGACATTATTTTTTGATACATGTTTGCGTATTTATTTCTTTTTCTGTAATGAAAACGTAAGGAATTCTCTTAAAACATGGTGTGATTATTTCCTTTAGTGGTATGAAGTAATTATTTGAGCTAGCAGACACAGAATTGTTATTTGGTCTGGGTTTTTTATTAGTTTGCTGTTCCATTGCTAGGACAGTTATGTTTATTGTTGTGCTGAGAGGCACAGGTCAGAGGGTTGAAGAGATAAATCACACATTAAAAAGATTGCTTATAGGCTGAATGTGTTTTTCAGCAGGACTCTTTCCTTCCTATGTCCATGAAAGTGAACCAAAAACCTTCTAACTGCTAGGTGGCCTTTCTACATGGGATCACACCACTTTCTAACCTGTCTTCTGTCTTCTTCTCCCTTTGACTGTTAGAAAGAGACTTCTGGCCTCCTGGTGTTCTAACTCTTTGCCTTACCTAGAACTGTTTCTGCTGTCTTTTTTCTATTTAGCCTTTAGAAGATGGAGGTAATTTCCAAGTTTATTAGGATATAGGCTAAATATTCAAGGATTGTCATGGTTGGTGATTGCTGAAACATTGAAGGGAAAATGTTAAAGTTGGATTTTGCTGGTCACCTTAACAGAATTACCCCTGTATGTATTTTGGTTGCTTGCTTGGGGGTAGTATGTGCAAGTGTAGTTCTGCAAAGCACCGAATATGTGTAGCGGCTGATGTCACGCAGAACTTTGCCTTTCTGTTTTCTTTTTTTTTTTTTTTTTCCAGCAGCTTCCACTGTGTATATTGGTGTAACTGCATGAAAAGCAAGCCTGATACCTCTGTTAGATCCCTCAGAGCCTTTGTTTGTTGTGACAATTTATGTACACTTTAAAAATAGTATTTCTGAAACCTGACAGTCAAAAAATGCCATGCTGCACAGCAAAGAATAAGTAGAAGACTTAAAGAAGCTACACGTTACTGACTAAAGCATTCTCTTTTGACTGCAGCATTTATGCTGTGGAATATTTGGGAAAGAATACTGTTGTGACCATGCATATGGAGTCTAGCTTGCTGGTACATGGTATTCCCTGAAGGGTTATTCCATGTAGCAGGAGAATCCCCATTACAGTAACATGATATTCTACTTAAACTGAGCTCAGGTTCTTAATCTACTATTCTGCCATCATTACTATCAATTTATGTCTCTACCTGCTTAGAATCAGAATTAAGATGTACAATTACTTACGGTAGAAGTTGAATTTAAGAGGTATTTTAAAATATTTGTGGTTAGCTGCTCTATCTTATGCTTTATATTTCTCTTGGTTACTTAGGGTTTGAATGCAGTGTTTGATGCACTGGTGATCAACAAGTTAAATCTTTTGGAGCTTATTCAAAAGTTACTACATAAGGACAAGTCATTGGAGGTGAGTCCTCAGAGGTTTTGTTCATTCTGGCCATTCAGACAGTTGTGTACTAAAAGATAAAGACACAATGTCTGACAGTTCTGTTGTTGAGAATTTTTTACAAAAGAGGTACTTTCATTCAGCCTAGTAAGGCAATGTGCCATGATGTTTTTGCAGTAACATGACTAGTAATGGGATAGCATTAGAATTGCATTGGATAAATAAATCCATTCCACGCTTGTCTCAACAGTATGGTAAAAATATGGTGTGGAAGAGCTGACTGCCTGATACAGAAAATTCTCCAAGAACAGTAGCTGTACACCTGAAATGGTTGTTTTAGACAGTTTGGTCAGGGTAAAGAGAGATATATTTATTTAGATTCTCAAATGAGATAGATATTTGAAAAGTACATAAAAAATATTTGCTAATCCCACTAAAGTATTACACTGTTTTCTTCAGAATACAAGTTACCAAACAGGAGAGAGTTCCTAGTAGTTTGAGAGTTTTAACAAAAACATATGTAAGCACTGATAGTCACTAAGGGTCGAATTTCTGACTTTTGCTGGTATCACTTGATCTAGTATTGGTCCAAGTGGAATCTGGCACCTAGTGTTTGCACTGGCAAGCAAAACATAGACACAATTACCCTCAGGTGTACAGTTAATAGCAGCCAAATAGACCAACAGCCTACTAGAACATCACTACTGTGATGTTCAACAGATATATCATTTGCCTCTCCCACCCAAGGCTGAGCAAGGCAAAGGAACATTCATTGTACTTTGCGCTGATCGCTGGTTTCTCTGCAGAGAAGTCTTGCTTGTGTTTCTGCGTAGCACAAGTCTTATGGGGCTTTTAAATTCCTTTGCAAAGAGTGAAGTGAGAAGCTTTGGGGGGAAGTCAGTAAAGGAGGAATCTCTAGAATTGAAACAGTAGATTTGACCAAGAATGGCTAGGTAAGGGATGCAGGAGTATTTCAGGCAGCAAATATAGATGCTGGAGAATTTTCCTGTATAATGTCGATTGCATATGACAAGGAAAGAGTCTAGAGCTGTAGGGGACTAAAGCAGAGCCAGTTCAGAGTCAAAGTGATGGAAATAAAAAGTAATAAGGAGGACCCTGGGAACTACTGACCAGTCAGCCTCACATGAGTGCCTTTGAAGATCATGGAACAGATCCTCCTGGAAGTTATGTCAAAACACATGAAAGACAGGAAGGTGATTAGAGACAGCCAGCATGGCTTCACCAAGAGCAGATCGTGCCTGACTAGTTAAGTGGCCTTCTACGGTGGAGTGACAGCATCAGCATACAAGAGAAGAGTTACTGATGTAATCTACCTGGATTTCTGTAAGGCTTTTTATATGGTCCCGCATAACATTCTTGCTGTTGAAATGGAGAGAGATGGGTTTGACTGATGGACTGTTAGATGGATAAGGAATGGGCTGGATGGCTGCATCCAAAGTGTTAGTCAAAAGCTCAGTGTCCAAGTAGAAACCATAACGAGTGGTGTCTCTCTAGGGTCCATACTTGGAACAATACTATTTAATATCTTCATCAGTGACATTGATGGTGGAATTGAGTGCACCCTCAACAGGTTTGCAGATGGCACCAAGCTGAGTAGTGCAATTCATACTTTTGAGGGAAGGGGTGCCACCCAGAGGGTCCTGGACAAGCTTGAGAAGTGGGCCTTTGTGAACTTAATGAAGTTGAACCATGTCAAGTGCAAGATCATGCACCTGGATTGTGGCGATGTCCAGTATCAATACAGACTGAGAGATTAGTGGATTGAGAGCAGCCCTGCAGAGAAGGATGAAAAATTGGATATGAGTCGGCAATGTGCGTTTGCAGCCCAGAAAGCAAATAATATCCTGGGCTACACCAAAAGATGTGTGGCCAGCAGATCAAGGGAGATGATTCTTCCCCTCTGTTCTCTCATGAGACCTCACCTGGAGTAGTGTCCAGCTCTGGGGTGGATGAAAGATGTGGACCGTTGGAGAGGGTCCAGAGGAGCACCACCAAATGATCAGAGGGCTGGAACACCTCTCCTACAATGAAAGTTTGGGAGAGTTGGGGTTGTTTTGCCCAAACTAGAGGCTCCGGGAGACCTTATTGTGGCCTTTCAATTAATAAAAGGGACTTATAAAAAAGACAGAGACTTTTTACTGGAGCCTGTGATGACAGGATATGGGGCTGTGGTTTTAAATGGAAGGAGAGTAGATCTATACTGGATACAAGGAATAAATTCTTTACAGTGAAGGTGGCGAGACCCTGGAACAGGTTGCCCAGGGAGGCTGTGGATGCCCCATTATTAGAAGTGTTCAAGGTCAGGTTGGGTGGGGCTTTGAGCAACATGGTCTAGTGAAAGTTGAAGAAAGCAGGGGTTGGAGTGGATGATGTTTAAAGGTCTCTTCCAACCCAATGCATTTTGTGAATCTGTGAAATGTGTCAGTCAAACCTTTTTTTCAGTATTGCTCTTATGCATGAAGAGTTCAAAGCATTATGCTTCTGTTTTGTGACTTTTAAACACTTCTGTCTGGGTGAAGAAAACATCAAATATGCCTTTTTTTCTTCTTCTTTTAATAGAGGTAATTAATTTTAGCTCTTGCCAGCTATAAAAATCTGTTCCGCTCTTTTCATGGAAGTGCATCTAAGGTGTTGTTGAAAGTCAGATCTTAAATTCCCTTACTTGCAGATTTTTTTTCTTCTTGATTGGGACAGGTTTCAGTTTCATGCCAGGTTTCAGTTAATGAAATCAAAGACAATACGATAATACTTCTTCTGCTTTTTAAATTCTGCCTACAAGAGATTTTTTGGTGATTTGTGAAATCTGGCCTTTAAGAAGCTGCAGGTACTGTTAAAAGAAACGGAGCCTGGGATGAGAGGGGTTTTGTAGTTATTCTGTCATAAAGCAATTATAAGTTGTCATTATATGGTTTGCGTTTGTAGCACAATTCTCTTCCAAAACCAGTTTTTAGGAATGGTTTTCCTGTAATCCTCATTGTAGTGACTGTGATTAGTGAGATGTGTAAACTGGAAGTAACCATTTGAGCACAAAGGCTAATTTAGGTAAAAACAATGTTACAAACTTCTTTATCCTTAGGCATTCAGCATTTTACAATTACTACATTGTCAACTAAAGTATTAAAAATGCACCTGAATGTTGCTAGCTTTTAGAGAATCATTTTAGAGAATAAATATCTTCATTCAAGGCACTGTTGAATGTCTTTGTGCAGCAAGCCTACTTTTTTTTGGTTTGTTTTCAGAAATAACTAATATTGATCTTCTAAATAATTATGGTGGTGCTTGCTAATTAGCATATTGCAATAATAGGTAATAGTAATCAGCATGCCAGCTCCTATGGAAGACATAGAACTGATCATGTATAACTGTCAGGTAGGTTTTTAAAGGTAATAGAAGTGTATGAGACTAAGGGAGGAAGGCAGGAATAAACGAAAGCGAAAACTGGAGATCACATGACCATATTTTTAAATACCAAGTCAATTCTTCCATGTAAAAATCCATAGTTCACTGACACTTTCATCTTCAGATGCGTAGAATGGAAAGAGAAGTGGCCCAAATTATCTCTCATTTCAGAGAAACTCATCTTCGATCTTCTGCTTCTCTAAAGACTTGTTGAGGCTGCATAGAATAATTTCAGCCATCAGTTTTCAGAGAGCTCTAAGGCAGCTCTACAGCACTGTAATATAGGGGGTCAGAGAGAACCTATGTCCTTCATTTCCCACCCAGTTTCTAACTATGCCATTTTCTTGTATGCATGTAATTTTACTGCTGAAGAGACGTAAGGGGACAAAAACTATCCATGATAAGCAGTCAGCTGGATATAGTTATTTAAAACAACATTCACAAAGTAACCATCCTCCATTTTAAAAAGACAAATCAATTTAATATGCTATATACAAAAGGCTGTGTTCTGCTCAAACTCCCTATCAGAAGCTGCTGTGTAAAATTACATCAGCTATAGACTTACTGAGGATTTGTAGAAGAGAGACGACTTGAATGAAAAAGTTTCCTTTTCTAATTGAGAAGGAAACAAAAATGTTTGCAAAAAACGTTTTGCAGTTAGTCAGTGAATGCACAGTAAAGTTTTAGAGCTTTCTAGTAACTGCAAAAATAAGAAAAATGTCAACTCTAATAGCAAAAATGTGTAGGAATACAGTCTCTTCTTTCTGAGGCTGTGGCAGAAATCACCTGAATGTAGTGGGGAAGAGAATAAAATAATGTTTTTTATATGAGGTTTGGGTGTTGTTTTTTTTCTTTCCTTTCCTGCAGAATGCTGGGCTGTTAAGAAAGGGGCTGCTTTTCAGGATAACGCTTCTGATGTCTGGAGGGGCCAGTATACTTTATATACGCTGGAGGATTATGGGCACAGGGCCACCGGCTTTCACTGAAGTAGACAACCCAGCTTCATTTGCAGACAGTCTGTTTGTGAGAGTAAGTTATGAAGTTGCTTTTTTCTGGCCAGCTCAGAACATTTGTCTTTGTCATCAAATTGGATTTTCTTTTCTGTGCTTCAAAGAAACAATAAAGTGGGCAGTCTTTATGATTCAAGGTGTGTGATGAGTCACATTCCCTTGTGCTGCTGTGATGACTTTCTGGGGTTTTTTTTGAAATAGTAGACCTTGTATATTCTTTGCATTCAATTTAGCATGCACTGCACACATTGAAGTACTTTTCCATTTATTCACTATTCTTTCCATGCATGCAAGGATTTAGCTTTTTCTGGGTTTCATCCCTTTTCTACATACTGTGTTTGCCTCTTCATCTGTTCTTTCACAATTGAAGAAAGTAGCTTAAAGTTCCGGTCTGATGCATTTGGAGTATGTCTTGGCTTTACATCTCTGACTGCATTAAGGCTCCTTCTGAACATGGAGAATAAAGGGCGAAGACGGTGGGTGCTGTCTTTTGCCATTTTCTTCTATTGTGGGAGATTACTCTTTTTACATGTGGATATTGGCTGGACAGCACAGGATTGCATTTCCCTGCTCTAAATAGGAGAGCCAACTAGCTGTGTTTAAAAAAAAAAAAAATAATAATTTCGCAGCTCTAAAATAAATGGATATGTAACTAGTTGTGCTCTAACAGTATTTAAGGCCTCTTTGTTGTATAAGATATTTTGTGATAAGGGAAATGGTAGCACAGAGAACGAAAGTTGCCCCCCTCTTAAGTTTAGTATCAAATAAATGTTTGTTTTCTTTTTGACTGACAGGCTATAAACTATAATTACTACTATTCGCTGAATGCATGGTTGCTGTTGTGTCCCTGGTGGCTGTGTTTTGATTGGTCAATGGGTTGCATACCCCTCATTAAATCTGTCAGCGACTGGAGGATAATTGCACTAGCAGCACTTTGGTTCTGCCTAATTGGTCTGATATGCCAAGCTCTGTGCTCAGAAGACAGCCATAAGAGAAGGTAAGAGACAGTGATGAATTTTAAATGCCTGACCAACTTGAGTACAGTATTATTTTGTTAAATCCACTACTGATAATTTTAACAATTCAGTGGAACTAGTGTGTAACAAATGCAGTTCAAATAAATATTTATAGCTGTCATTACTGTTTTATCCCAATTTGGGCCCATCACTATGCACTGACTAGTGGGAAATGGAGTTGGAGGAGGAAGTATGGATGGCTGCTTTATTTTTTCTCCTGAAATGGCATTTTGAGATCCTTAACACTGTAGGTGGTAAAAAGTAATATGTGCTCAGAACAGAGTGGGAAATTATGTATGTTGTTGTCCCTACTTCTTGCAAGTCCTCACCTCACTTAAAGGGTGAGTGTCACGAGGATGAAGCCAGGCTCTTCTCAGTGACAACCAACATTAAGACAAGGGGTAAGGGGTTCAAGCTGGAACACAAGAGGTTCCACTTAAATTTGAGAAGAAACTTCTTCTCAGTGAGGGTGCCAGAACACTGGAACAGGCTGCCCAGGGAAGTTGTGGAGTCTCCTTCTCTGGAGACATTCAAATCCTACCTGGACACATTCCTGTGTAGCCTTATCTAGGACTTCCTGCTCTGGCAGGGGGTTTGGACTGGATGATCTTTTGAGGTCCCTTCCAATCCCTAACATTCTGTGATTCTTTGATCTCCTTTGATCTTCTAATAATGACAGAGAGAGGAGATGTTCTTTGAAAGGAGACAGAAATGCTGGCCATGGCCATAAAATTAAAAAGTAAAATGCTGATCCATCGTAGCTACAGAGGAAACAACTTGTATTTTATCCGAAGGAACTAAAAAATGTATTGTATACTACTCTGTACCACTAAGGGCTTCTGTTTAACTTTCCAGGGTGTGTTCCCATGGATTTTATGTATAATTAATTTTTCAGTTCTTTAAAGTTTTTCAACAACTGAATCACAATGAGTTCATTCTGTTGTTCAGAGTGCTAAATATTTTCTTCTTTTTTTCTGTGGTATTGTATATCTCTTGCCCCTCATACCCTCAAATGTTAACATCCTACCTGCCTTCCTTTCTGCTGCTCCCATCCTCATTTGCACAGGTAAAATAATTTAGTTGAGGGCTAGAATTATTGCTACAAGCAATGTCATAGTTTCTAGTGAAAATACACTCACTAAGCTTATATTGCTGAACAGTTTTTTAGTAAGAAGTAAAGATTAAAAGTATAGCGAAGCCCTAGGATGCTTGGGGATGAGAAAAGAGTAAGAGGACACTTCTACATTACAGTATAGAGATTTATTTGTAATAAATTAGAGTAGAAAACTGCCATGCCTGTGCCCTTTATAACAAACACCTGACACAGACCTGGGGTTCTTATTCTTTTATGTCAGCTCTGTAAAGTAAGGTACGTAGTGTCAGTGGTCTAAGCTCTGTGTAGTCCACAAAGAGTTACCTGCTGAGGATTGCTCATCTGAATATACATACTTAAAACAAGGAAGACAAACTGCCCTCGAGAAGCACCTCTCTCTGCTGGCTGTAGAAAGAGCGTAGATTACTAATGTTCAAATGGTTAACCACAATGCATTTTACTATTGATGAATTTGTTAGAAAAGAAAACGTGTTCTCAGTAGGATGGGTACCTAATTTTCTCTTTAGCAGTGACCTGTATTTTTCTCCTGTTACTGTCTTATCAGTTCCAAAAATAGACAGGTAGCTTTTACCATTACTTTTCCTGCCTGTGTATTTTAAATAGGAATCATGTAATTGATGTGTAATGGGGCTATTTTCTGGCCTGGAAGCTTGAACATTACTTTTCTGGAAATTATAGCTAGGATTTTAAAAGTGGCTGATGGAATGAAGTGTCAAAACCTCACTGAAATTCAATCTGATTTTGTTAGTAGCTCTCAAAGGCTGCTTTTGGATGCCCTGTTCCATATACACACCCTTCTATGATTAAAGTTTATATATTAAGTGGAAAAGGTATTTTTGTTAAGATTTGTGGTTAATTTGTGAATCTGTTTCTTGTTTACAGAATTCTTACACTGGGACTTGGATTTCTTATTATCCCTTTTCTTCCTGCAAGTAATCTATTCTTCCGAGTAGGATTTGTTATTGCAGAGAGAGTCATCTACCTCCCCAGTATTGGATACTGTATTCTGTTTACATATGGATTTAGTCTCTTGAGTAAGCAAGCCAAGAAAAAGGTACCATCAAAACAATCAGTAAAGTTGATGAAGTGCTTGAATTGAATTGTTTGTTTCTTGACTTGTCTGTCTTTCTTTAAGAAAATTCTTGCCGTGGCAGTACTTGGAATCTTGTTGATAAATGTTATGCGCTGTGCACTCCGCAGCAGTCAGTGGAGGTCAGAAGAACAGCTTTTTAGGAGTGCACTGTCTGTGTGCCCTCTGAATGCAAAAGTAAGTCACTCATGTGCACTTTGAATCTCTTTTTTAAGTGTTTTGAAATTTGGGATAGAGGTGTTAAGCATAGTTAATATATTGTGGTACAGTGTTATTCACAGTCTTGCTTGGTGCAAGAATATGACATTGACATGTCAGACACCTAAATTATGGTGGTAGCATAGTCAAAATAACAGACAGTGCAAATCACAATATTGTAATTCAGAACTTGGGGGTGGGAGTGGGGAAGGAGGGAGAAGGTGGAATACACTTCAGGAAAGGCATCCAATCAAATTGGATGTACTGCTAATAAAATCCACTAAAACAATTGTGCATATAATTGTGAGATATAACAACACAATTCTGAAAATAAATTAAGTTGTAGCAGTGTATTCACCTGAATAATGCCTGTGTGTTTAGAATCCGTTTGTGTACCTTCCAGTGGTATATATAGCAAACACAGCTGAGGGACAAAGCAGCATATCATCAGTGTAAACACTGGGTGCAAGGGTAAAATAGCTTCTGCTCTTCTACAGTGACTTAATGGGTTAGAGTCTTCAGACATGGGCACAGGGGAAAACTGCAACATTCCCTGCAAGGCTTACTGAGGGAACAACTAAGAGAGTGGCACTGGATAGGATGTGTCACTGAGCTGCACACCAGTGTCTGGAATAGCAGACTGAATCTAGCCTGCCAGTAGAGAAGTCCTTTGATAGCTGAGAGTGTGATCTGTTGGAGCATACCACAGAGCTCTGGATGTTGTATGAATTTTAGGAGAGACTATCTTTGAAGAGCCTAGCAATAGGAACACACAGCTTGTCAATAAAAATACATTGAGGTTTTAAAATATTAGATTTCCGTAATCTAGAGTGGAATCTAGACAATACAGATCAAGACACGAGAGTTTAAAAAGGAACCTGTGGATGCTCAACTTTTTGCAAAGAGAATGATAAACTTAGCATCTACTGGAATACAAATATGCAGCAGTGAGCTGTAAAAAACATTTATGGCCGTTATTTACAACATGGTGGTGTCTTTCAACAATCTTAGATTTCTGTACACGGGAAATGAGCTGTTGTATTTTATTGTGTGGCAGTGGTAGGCAACCATCTTCTTCTTAATGATGATCTCAGTATATCCTGTCTTCTGGATGACAAGCCCATACTACAAACGGAGCAAATGCAATCTGTTTCTTTGTGTGTAACTCCATCCATCTGCCGTGCTAAGAATGCTTTAGACAGATCCACACTCTTTGCCTGTGTTCCAAGCTCCTTGGACTCAAGCCATGTCTGGCTGGGAAGCTGTGTAGCCGCGTTCGCACAGCGCTGTGCTTGAGCCGATAAGCTGTGTGCAAGCTACTGAACTAATGCAGCTGGTCCAAAGCCAATGGGTGCACAGGGAAAATGAGCTTGTGTTTGTCAACACTGGGTCATGTAGACATGCCTGAGCTGTATTGCTGCTAGTGACAGCTTGTGCAAATGGAAAGTGTGGCAATGTGAACAGAGAGGGTTTTGTGTGGGCTCACATTCTAATTTTGCTGAAGGAGTAACTTTGAAATCACAGTAGTAGGGAACTTTTCTAGGCAACAGCAATAGCGAGCCCATGTGTGTGAGCCAATCTATTTTTTTCTCTATGAACTCAGCTATATTTAGTCAATTTTTACAAAGGTAAAAATTGGAACTAGTTTCTGTTCTGATCTTTTGTTGTTGTCTTGAAATTGCAGAGTTCCTTTAAAAATGATTCCACGGGACTTTTAGTGGCCCATTTATTTCAGTAGGAGGCTGATGCAGACCAAGAGATGCAACATGGATAATAGCTTTTTCTTGTTGTTCTTGGAACATCTTTAATATGTGTAACGTGGTCATACTTTACTTCCCTTATGTAGCAGGGTCACAGAGTTTCCAGGTGTCTCCCAACTAGCAACAAAAGCTGCAGCTCCTACTTCGTGTTCTGCAGTACAGCTCTTTTCAATTCCAAATTGTCTGTACGTGAGCAGTGTAAACTTACCTTAATTCTAAGTAACAAGTAGTTACAGCAGTGCCTTATCTGATTTCAAGACTCATCTTCTTTAAACATCTCTTTAGATAGAGGTGTGGAAACTGCATTACATCAGATTGTCTGGCATAGGGATTGAATCTACCCCCTTGAGTGATGGATGCATGTGGCTCAGGAGGATGATACATAAGGTCATGTGAGATTTTGCCCTAGACATTGCTGTATTTGCCCTCTCCTTCTGAGGTCTTTACACACTGTTTCTTTTAATTTCAAAGATTATTCCCAAAAATGCTCATCTGACTGCCTTTTTTGTCATGTGATGTTACTGTTGGAAGTGCGTAGTTACTTTTTCTCAGCTTTTAGCAAAGCCACAGCAGTTTTTAAGAGTACAGAGATGGTCTTTATTTCTGCATGACTTCCTCGAGTTGATTATCTAAATAAAATTTGCAAGTGCATTGTTAAATACATGGGAAATAGCCACCATTTTTCTTATCCTAGATTTAAAATAACTGAATTTAAATGATTGTAAAATGTTAACTTTGTTTGTAATCTCTACGTTCTCCTTGATACTGGCTTTTCTTTAAAGGAGCTAAATTAATGAACATAATTTTTAAAAAGCAATTTTTGCAGTAATAAGCGAAGAAGTTATGATACTCCCAACAGAATGTGTTACTAACTAGTTTGCCTTGACATACTAAGGGTCGTAACATTTACTCGATGCTTTATGCAAATTGTAATTATTATGGATATAAGTTTGTCAAAGACAAGCTATGCTAATTCTGAAAATTCACAACAGAGTTCGTGAGATTGCTTTCTTAAAAGGTCTTGTAAAACCTCATTGTGACAGAACAAGATTTATTGCTGTTTAAGGATTTATGAAGCTGAGCTTGAGAGTGCTTCCTTTAGATATTGAGAATTTTTTTCTATGCTGTATATTAAGGGGTGTTATCTTCAGCAGAATTTACCTTGAGTCCTGTGGGCTGTGTTTATAGGGGCTATTTGCAGTGTTTTGCCACATAGATACGATTTTAGATGTCGATTTTTTTTTTTTGTTGTATACAAGCACAGTCATGCAGAAGAACCTTTGGACCACATTAGCTGCACAAATGAAATGTGAAGATCAAAACTGCTTTGTATTATTATTTGGAAAACAGAATTTCACCAATAGAGGAAAGAGAAGAGTGTTTGATGAAAGAAGCCAGCATTAAACAGAAGCATTTGCATGTTTTTGTAGAAATTTTGACATCTGTGCTTTGCTTCCATCTTTCTCAGCAAATGTTCATGCTGAAAAGGTGATTATAAACAGCTAGGAAGAGAGAATTAAATAGTTGATAATAGTAGAGCTCCAACTGAGGGGCTGTACCTCCTAGAAGATGATACCACATTTCAATTTCTTCCTATGCTGCTCTGAGGAAAAAAAAATCAGTTTGATGGTAATTTTGCTTTTGTACAGGAAAACATTATTTTTTTTTCTCTTCCTCATTTAAATGTGTGAGCACATTTAAACAAATAAACTCAAGCACTACATGTGTCTAACATAGAATGATATAGTGCTTTTGCTTCTTTATGCTGGCTTCTTGGGCTGACTGAGGTATTGCGACCAAGCGAACATGCAGAGCCAAATCTTTGGCTAGGCTATGGTACCATGGTTGTGTTAACTTTAAACAACACATGCCTGTTGAGATAACTAGGTTCTACCTGAGGGTATTTTTACCTAATTGCCCTGGTTTTGGAGAATACTTTGTTGTTATGCAGTCCTGAGAAATGCTCCTTTTCAAGCTATTACTGTAAAGTAATTACTTGTTTAAGACTGATAAAGGAGCATGTGGGAGTAATATAATATGTCATGTCCAGTTAATATCTATCCTTAATAATTTAATAATGAAATTCTATGTCTGCTCTTAGATGTTTAATCAGGAAAGGAAAATCCTCTCTCCCAGGCTGACATGCACAGTATCTGGTCAAAGACAGAAGAACCACATCCCTAGAGATGAAATTTAAAACATCACACTGGCCCTTCATTTTTAAAGGCCAGATTCTCCCCACCCATTGGACAGCAAGCACTTGTCCCCGTGTTCTGCAGGTAGGGGGTCACGGGAGAAGTCAGGAAGAATTACAGCCTGGTGCTTTGCAGCGGGCAGAGAGTTATTGCTGGCCTGTTTTGGGGGAGCAGAGCATCTTGGCATCTCTGTGTCACAGCCAGTGAAGTGAGACACATGGCTGTATGGCAGAAGTCACCTGCACCTCTCGGGTGACTGTGTGCCTGGAAACCCTTTGCTGACTTTGGTCTTAAGAGCAGGATGCCACTGTGTATTATAATCCATTGTAGAGCTAGTTTTGTCATCGAATATTTGTGGTAGGCTGAGGGCTTCTTTTGGTACGTTTATTTTACTTTTTCTTCTCTGCCTTTCTTCTCTGTCACCACCATATTAAGAGGAGCTAAGGCTACAATTTCACTTTAGGAGAAATTACAAAACCGAGGTACAAGAAGGAACTCTTCATTTTCAGAAGTACTATATAGAAACTTTGTTTCCTTTCATACAGAAGCTATATCTGAGGATGGGGAAATACACCATCAAAAATGCCAATAGTTTATTTAAATAGTTTTGCTATAAGCTTTAATAGAATTAGTACATCTTTTTCATTCAGTTGACAAAATGTACACCTAATATTTCATTTGATGTTTTGACCTGAGAGAATTGATCTCTCAGGTTTCTGCAGTCTGCACAATTGTGTTTACATGAGAAAAATCTTCTTTCTGCTGCAGCTTTTGAGATAGAAATGGGTGTAAAGAAGTTACATGTTTTAAAAGACTGAGTGATTGGTGCATACCAAATTTTTTTTCATATGTTCTGTCCCCAGTCTTTAATTTTATTTTTTTTTTCAGTAAAGCTTGTGACTTGTTGGACTTGGTGATTCTGAATGTCTCTTCCAACTGAAATGGTTCTGTAATTGCATGACTTTTGTAAAACATTAAAAAAAAAAAATCAACTTTTGTAAAGCTTCTCAAATAAATAAATTTATTAGGTGAAATGTAATCTTGTTTGCTGATACTGAAATGTGAAGTTAGTATATATTAGGGCTTAAAACACCTATTGAGTGAAATCTTTCCTTATTTCTTCTGTTTGGCCACGAGTTATCTTTCATCTGGAAGCACAGCAAAGTTCGCTCTGAATACATTTTGATTCCGTAAACTTCAGCATATATAATCACAGCAATGCAGTTCGGTAAGAATGTTATCATAGTGTGCTGAAAAATTTCTGGAAAAGGCATACAAATAGAATTCAGTCTTAAGAAACATCTTTCAGGGTTGTATCATTTTACTTTAATAAATCCTGGGAAAACAATTCTATTCTGTCTTTTTTTTTTTTTACACCGTCAGCTGATCTTCATGAATGGCAAGGTCTTGATATAAATGTACCATTCCGTTGCTTCTTTGACATGGGCCTTGTCATATTTTTATGGAAGTGCCTGGATTTTTTTTTCATGGAAGCTGCACTAGAACTGCTTTTATGGGATGCTGAATCTGTGCTATTTTATAACTTACAGCCTGAGGAGCTGCTTCTGTATATGCTTAGTAAGCTTTATAGCATCTTTGCTCTCTGTAAAACCAGTGAAACCACTTTTTCACTCATTCTAGAAAGCAAGGAAAATGTTCTTAACTTTCTTTAGTGGTGGTATGTTACTGCATAGTCACAATCATATAGAGATGAATTCAACAATTAAATTCCATAACAATTAGGTTCAAATATAATTGTGTGTGCTGGATCAATACATCCCAGGTATTGTGCCAAATACAATTAGGATTTTTTCGTTTGGACACATCAGATAAAATCCTTTTCTGAATGTAGAAGGTAAATTAGAGTTATCAAAATGCATTACAAACCTATCTTTTTGTACTTCCATCTGAAGTAATTTCTACATAATGTTCTTGAAAATATTTAAATTATATTTTCAAAGTATGGAAGAACTTAGAATATGTGTTTGTTTTAGATGAAGTATATACAATTTTATTTCAAATAGTAAGGTAATTTAAATAATGAGTTCTGATCTAGTTGCAAGAAGTCTGTTTTCAGGAGCCAGTACTCACAGTACTTTTCTGTTATTTCTGAACTTGAGTCTTCCCTTGGACCAGACAATGTAGTCTTCTGAGATTTGCCTCGAAGTAGGATTTGAGATGTCTTCCAATGTAGGTGTGTCCTGAAATATATCTATTCCTGTCTAGTCCTTGCCATAAGTTCAGATGATGATGCTTCTTCCCTGTAGCTATATTTCAAGCTCTAGATTCTTCCTTCATTCTCCACTTTTTAACAGGCAAGGTCTCCAACATGTTGCTATACACATTATTTTTATTTCAGACATGCTTTTTGATGCATTTTTATTCCAATACAATAGTCGTGTGTTTGCTATGTTTTGTTTTTGAAATATGTAGCTTATTTTTTCTGTTAATGTTAAGTTTCATCTACTTTATACTATATTGAAAGCAAAGTTTAGTCAACACATTGATGTAGTATTTCTTCGGCTGTGGTAGATTTGATTTGAGTCATATTTTCTTTTATTTTCTGACAAATAAATGAAATTAAGAGCAGGAGGTCTCCAAATAGAGTGTCTTGTGGAAAGTGTGGTGAGTTGAATAGTCTTTTCAAAATAGCTGAAACAGGTAAGCCGATATATTAATTTATTCCTCCGATTTTGTCTTGCTGTCTTCGTTGTATGTATTATCCAGTCTTAAGTATCCACCTACAACAAAAACCAGCTGTAAATGATGCAAGTGCTGACTGTATCTATTTGGAGTAAGAATTTGTAGCAAGTTGGCTCCACAAAATATTTGACTGTATAGCATCTGATAGAATGTTCTCTGTTTTCAGGTGCACTACAATGTTGGCAAAAACCTGGCTGACAAAGGAAATCAAAGTGCTGCAATCAAATACTACAGAGAAGCTGTAAGGTATTAAGAATTTTACTGCTTTAATGAAATATCCTAGAATTGCTTTCATGTTTAACATGAAGAAAATGCTTAGGTATTCATTTTCATGATCTGCAGCATTGCAGAGCTAGCAGTTTGCATACAGTAATATGCCCCATATAATAATAATAATAATAATAATAATAATCTCTTAAATTTTAAATTTTAGGTTGAATCCTAAATACGTACATGCGATGAACAACCTTGGAAATATTCTGAAAGAAAGAAATGAGCTCCAAGAAGCAGAGGAGTTACTATCGTTAGCTGTACAAATACAGTATGTTTAGAACAATGCTAAGCAGTGTTTTGCATCAACTGAGCAGAAATGATATAATCGGATCTTGTGTTCTGAATGCTCAATTGTCCTCTCTCTTTTTTTTTTTTTTTTTCCTCCCCAATTTGCCCAGACCTGATTTTGCTGCTGCATGGATGAATCTAGGAATAGTACAGAACAGTTTGAGAAGGTTTGAAGAGGCAGAGCAAAGCTACTGGACAGCAATTAAACACAGGAAAAAATATCCAGATTGTTACTACAATTTAGGGCGGTTGGTAAGTGCTTTTGAATAAATGATCTCTAAGACAGGAATCTGTGTGTGTGTGTGTGTATAATTCTGTCGCACTGTTAAATGCTGACAGTTATTCCAGTTTGCTTGATTTGTAGTTCATATTTTCAGTAGCTTTTCCTATTGCTTCCCCAGTATACTTCCTTCTATACAACCTTTGGTAGTCCTACTTTTTCATATAAAGAGGTATAAACAAAAATATCGTTTGTGGTCTTTTGTTCAAAATATATTATTAATCATTTCCAAATATTAGACTGTTTTGCAGACATTAGTATATTGTTAGGTAGAAGAACTGTGCCGAAAAAAGCCATTTAGATTCCTGGAAATATTTATCTTAAATGCTTACTTATTCTCTTGTGTAGATTTCTTAAGTGTTTGCTGGTTTTCTTCTCTATCCTATTGGCACATGCATATTTGAAAACAAGCCTGGCTTCCAGAAAAGCAGGGTAAAATTAGTATATAGCACTCTTATCTTCTGTACTATCACAGTATTGTTTTTACATTTTTTATTTTTGTTTATAAAAACAAGTTCTAGTAGAATGGCATGAGACGTTAAGAACTCTTTTGTGTCTCTAGTGTGCGACAGGAAAATAAAGCAAATCAGAGTGAAATTACTGTGTTTTTCTTTCTTTTTAGTATGCAGATTTGAATCGCCATATAGATGCTTTGAATGCATGGAGGAATGCTACAGTTCTGAAACCTGAGCATAGTTTGGCTTGGAACAATATGATTATATTGCTTGATAACACAGGTATAAGCCTATTTGAACATTTTAATGAATAATTCAGTGTCTAGCAAAACTTAAAGCTTTATCTGTATTTATCTAAATGGGAGTTCTGCCTCTTCTCTGGTTACCCAAACACCCTCTGTAAATATAAGAATACTTTCTGACTCAGTGGTTTTAAAGCATCACTTGAAGTCCAGCTCATCATAAATTGAATTTCTGATCCTTATTTTAAATGCCATCATTGTGCAAGCATGTTTGTATTATAGACCAAACTTAAGAACTTTTGAATCTGAGCTTTATTGTTCTTCTGAAGGTGTTATCTCTTGAAAACAAAATGGAGGTTTTCTGTTGTCTCATTCTGCAGGATTTTACATTTGTGTGATACCTGGTTTTCTTTAAAAATGAGTGTAATCAGCTATTTGTAAACTATGTGTGCTTGCAGCATGAAAAGTAACTAATGAGACTGTATTAAAAGATGCCTTCTTTTTTTCCACTCCATGGGCTCCCAGGCAATCTAGCTCAAGCAGAAGCAGTTGGAAGAGAGGCCCTGGAATTAATACCTAATGATCATTCCCTTATGTTTTCGTTGGCAAATGTACTGGGGAAATCACAAAAATACAAGGTAGGTAACTAGAGCTTTCTGAGTGTTTGATGTTTGGTTTGGTTTTGTTCTTGTTTAAACTCTGTGTTTTTGTAGAAACTGTTTGAGGAGGTCATTGTGGACTATGACTTAGATAATCAAATCTCAGTGCCTGATTCTGCCACAGTATTGTTGTGTGATGCTGGCCAAAGTTCATCTCACCTTAATTTAGATGCCCTAACTATGTCAGCGGTCAGTGGAGGGAAATGGGCCCTTAAGCACACTAGAGGGCAGTTAGGGTCTTGTGTTGACTCGCTGCCGGTAGGGAGAAGAGAGCCTGCTCTGCTTTAGAGGCCTTTGTTAGGAACTAAAATTACATGTGGTATGCTAGTCCTTGTGCTTTTGGGATGTAAAGGAAGCAAGGTTTACCATTACCCAACATGAATTATATTTTCTCTGTCTCAGACTCTATCTAAAACAGAGATACACAGATTTGATAATCCCAGACTGGAGATGGGATACCAGGACAATGCCAGAATATTATGAGAAAAAGTACATACATGGAGCGATGTATTGAACCTTCTCTTGGATGCGGTAGACCAGCCTGTGAATGGTACCTCAACATTAGCTACTTCAGTTTCCAAGTAGTAAATGTCACAGAACTGATGAGAATGAGTTATTTTCTAAAATAAATTCTATGAAATCATGCACAGCTAATATGTTTAGTTGTTCTAATTGACTCCATAGTCACTGAGGTATGTATGTGATAGGGACAAATTAATAATCAAGGAAGTTTTTGGTATTTCTCAGGAAAACATCAATTACTGAACTATGGCTTTTGGAGGTTTTAATGGCTTTTTAGTAGTGATATTATTGTGCAGCAACAATAATATCAGATGCACTGAAAGAAAAAGGAAAGTAAGAAGATTTTATGATGGGAAGCTTCTCAGAATAGATAGATACATTTTTCCACCAATTACTGTGCCCACTTAAATTTCTACAGTCCTGTTCAGCTGTGGAGTCATGACCTGTCCAGGTGTAAAGTCAGGGCCTGTGACAACCCAGCACTTGCTTTTGTTTGTGTTAGTGATGCTGTCAGACACCATTTCTGTTTCCCTAGGCTGGCTGGGGTTTTTCTGTATACTGTCTTTCTTTTCTCTCTCCACCTGAGACTGTTAAAAAATATATATTTTAACTTACTTTAACAAAGTTCCTGGAAGATACAAATTAACATCCAGAATGTATAAGGGATGAGATTATGAAGGAGGTAATTGCTAGGATATTTTGATGAGTCATGACTGTGAAACAATAGAGAATTGTATAGTTATTCATCTAGAAGAGTATGCCGCATGACAGGATAAAGAGCAATTATAACGAAATAAGTAGAAAGTTGAAAACAAGCTAGAAAACCTTTCCAGGTGTAGGAGAAATAAATCTTTCTTAGTGGATTTTAAAAATAAAAAGGGAGGTAGTGATTTTGGTTGCTAGCTCTGAAAGATCATTATGCTGCAGAGGAACATGTTGGAGACAAATTAGAAATGATGGTAGAGGAAAATGAAGCTTTCAAGTCAGCATCCTGAATGAAGCAAAAGGAGCAGTGGAATCCAGGGGAGAAAGCAGGGAGTTAGTGTGTGTTTTCATAGTTCAATATGGAGTAGTAGGTTTGCATAGAGCAAAAAAACTCAACTAGTAACTTGGATGGGTTATAACAGGGAAATTAAGGGAATAGGAAAGTGGACTCACTTAGAAAAGGTTATGATCTCAGCAGCTGTATTTTGCATCACAGGAAAGAGGAGATACAGGGGTTTTTTTAAGTGGGAGAATGCTAAATGACAATAAACAGCATTGAAAACTCTGATTTCTTGTCCACCCCCTCACCACGTAAAAACAGAGAAGTGGATGGCTCTTTAAGGGAGAGGAGGTCGGGATGGAGTCTCTCAAGGTGAGGGAGGTAATTTTCAGAGGGCTGCCTGGCTGTGTCTGATGTGTTCTATAACCTCAGGCATTTCATTTATTAGGTTACTTATGTGTCTGTATAAAAGTTGTTACTGTATTGGCTCTGTGCTGTAAAGTAAGATTTGTTCTGTTGTTTGTTTTGTTTTTTTGTTTTTTTTTTGTTACCTCTTACTTTGAAAGACATTGAGTCAAAAAGGTTTCACTATGTTATGAGAGATTTCCTTCCAATAAGCACACGATGTTCTCCTTCAGTTTCAAACACACTTTGATTTTCAGTAGAAGATGGTTTTCCTAAGTGACCAAAAAAACGCCAAGCCTTTTATGATTTCTATTTGTATCTACTCATGAATGATTTATTGTTGTAGAAACAAAAGCACATAAAGGATAAACTGGTTTGGTGGTTTTGGTTTTTTTTTTAATTAACATCTGTTATACCAAGTTAGAGTTCTCCTTTAAATGCTCGTTCTTGTCACAATGGATGAAGAACCAAGCTATCTTTAGTTCTTTGAAAATATATGTGCTATATTTTTGTTATGTATACATCTATGCTTTTTCTGTTAAAAGTACAATAAATTGAAACCATTCTGCATTTTTTGTATTTGATATAAAGCCAAACTACAATTTTGTGCTGTGGCCTTGGCAGTAGATGGAATGTACCGTGCTTACTCAAAGCCTTTGCTATATGCAGTGTGCAAGTTTCTTGGCAACACTTAAAGATTTGGCAAGATACAGCAATTTGAAATATCACCAATGTATTGGGATATATATTTACTCCATATATCTACAGTAATATGAATATGATGCACCCTAAATAGCCTTTAATCAGCCAGTATGCTTCTACTAGCTGCTGAGCAAAGCAGTGGTGATAAAAATGTTTTCAGCATGTAGTTCAAGATGTATGGTAATGACAGCCAACTCTTAGAATCTACTTCATTAAATTTTCTGGGAACAGATTGCATATGTTGCCCCATTGTGCTTCAGCAGTGAAAGGATGAGTCCATATATTAGGTGCTTCTCCTTTGTCTGGGTGGCAACTTTCAAGCATGACTGAATTGGACAACATATCTTTCACTTTGATTGTTGTTAACCTGCCCAGTGAAGAAAGCAGAGATTTACTTATTAGACCAAAATACTAAAATTTGCAGTGGAAAAAAATAGAACTTTGTGGGACTTTTGATTACTACATGCTTTCACATGCAAATCCACTTGATTTTTAGGCTTGGATGATTGTATGAAAAGACGGGGTTATCTTGCAACACCACTAGACTTGCCAAATGTTTGAGTCTCAGTATGTTTCTCAGCTGACTGAGTTAAAATCATAGAATAATTTTGCCTTGAAAGGATGTCCAGAGGTCGTCCAAGTCCAACCCCTGACCCAAACCAGGGCCATCTCCAGTTGAATCTTGAACAACTCTATGGATGGAGATTCTAAAACCCCTCTGGACAGCATCTTCCAGGGCTTGATCACCCTTATGGTTTAAATAAAAAAAATTTATAAAGTTTCCTTTTATCTAACTGGAATTTCCCAGCTTGCATCCATTGTGTCCCATCCCATCTCACAGACTTGTAAGAAGTGTTCGTCTCCATCTTCTCCATATCATCTGATGAGGTAGCTCTAGATAGCAATAATGTCTCACCTTCATCTTCTCTTCTGAAGGCTAAAGAGATCCGGTTCTTGCAGCTGCTCCTTGTATGTCTTGTGCTCCAGCCCCTAAACATCTTGGTGGCTCTCTGCTGGACTCACTAAAGTATGTCCAGGTTTCTGTTGTTATGGAGAGCCTCAGCCTGAACACATACTCCAGACGTGGTCTCGCAAGTGCTAATAGAGAAGAAGGATTACCTCCCTGGACTTGCTGACTATACTTCTATGTAATACAGCCCAGGATGTGGTTGGTCATCTTTGCTGTGAGGGTATGCTGATGGCTTTTATTCCGTTTGCTGTCTAGCAGGCCCACCAGATCTGTTTCTGCAGCGCTGTTTCTTAGACAGTTCCTTCCCAACCTGTATTTTTGCATGGGGTTATCCCATCCCAGATGCAGAACTTTGTATTTACTCTTTTTGAACTTTATGAGATTCCTGCTGTCCAATCCGGTTCAGCATCTTCGTTAATGATCTGGATGATGGGGCAGAGTGCACCCTCAGCAAGTTGGCAGATGACACAAAACTGAGAGGAGTGGCTTAGATGCCAGAGTCATGCTGCCATCCAGAGGGACCTAAACAGGCTGAAGAAATGGGATGACAGGAACCTCACACAGTTCAACAAGGGGCAGTGCAAAGCCTGACACCTGGAGAGGAACAACCCGAGGCAGCAGTACATTCTGAGAGCCACCCATCTGGAAAGCAGCTCGGTGGAAAAGCACCTAGGGGTCCTGGTGGACACCAGGTTGATTGAACATGAGCCAACAGTGTGCCTTTGAGGCAAAGAAGGCTAATAATATCCTGGGTTGTGTTAGGAGTGTTGCCAGCAGGTTGAAGGAGGTGGTCCTTCCTCTCTACTGGTGGGGCTACACCTGCAGTCCTGTGTCCAGTTCCCAGGAAGCCACAGACATACTGGAGAAATTCCAACGAAGGGCCATGAAGATGATGAAGGGACTGGAGCATCTTTCCTATGGGGAGAGGTTGAGTCTGGAGAAGAGAAGTCTCAGGGGGAGGATCTCAATGTATATAAATACCTGAAGGGAGGACGCGAAGAGGATGGAGCCAGGCTCTTTTCAGCAGTGCTGAGCGACAGGACAAGAAGCAATGGGCCCATGCCAAAACAAGGGAATTTTCCCTCTGAACATCAGGAAATGCTTTTTTACTGTGACCAAACACTGGCACAGGTTGCCCAGAGAGGTTGTAGAGTCTCCGTCCTTGGAGATGCTGCTTGGACATGGGTCTGGGCAGCTGGCCCTGCTTGAGCAGGGAGGCTGGACCAGATGACCTCCAGAGGTCTCTTCCAACCTCAGCCATTCTGTGATTCCTGCTAGTCCATGCCTCTGTCCTGTCCAGGTCCCTCTGAATAGCAGCTCTCCCCTCTAGTGTATTGACCATTCTCTCCTCTTCAGTGCTATCTGTAACGTTTTTAAAGTGCATTCAGTCCCGTCGTCCAAAATATCAACAGTCCTTAGCGTACACGGAGGTGGGAATATGGAAAATAAAACTTGTGAAGAATATTTTGGTTGGCTTGATATATTTTTATTTTTTTTTAAAGTAGCAGGCACTCAGCTGCTCTTCATTGAGAACCATGTTGAAACATTTTTTTGAAAGGGGTTTACTGGAATGCTGCATTTTAAATGCTAAAAACTATTTTAAAAGGAAGGGTGTCAAAAAGCAGCAGTTTGCTCAGATACTGAATTATATTATCCTTAATCCTAGAATAAATAGGGAAAACTTCAGTAGGTAGTGCTTGAAAATATTATAATTATGCAAAAAAAAAAAAATGAACTGCTTTGCAAACTTTCAGTGCTTAATAGCTCTTTGCTAAAATAACAGCAGCCTGTGGAAGCATGGCACATTTTTGTAGCATTATTACTGTTTTGTGGAGGCTGTAGCCACCTGGGCTACAGGATCACACAGGCTTAGAATATGTATACAGTGGTATCATGTAGATATGGCATAGTTTGGGAGGCACTTTAATTAGAGTTGTGGGCAAATTTTGCATTATTTTATATATGACAAGAGCAGACTGTCCTGTTGACTTGTTCTTTTAAATTATCCAGGAATCTGAAGCTTTGTTCCTCAAGGCAATTAAAGCCAATCCGAATGCTGCAAGTTATCATGGTAATTTGGGTAAGAGCTTTTCTAACTCTTATCAGCTGTATTGTTTGTTTGCTTCGTATTCATTGTGTTTAAAAAGAAAAAGCAATCTTTTGAGCCTTCTTCCTGCTGGGCAGATTTCTATTTTACTTCCTAGAAAAACTGCCAGCCAGAAGAACAGGGCACTAAACCAGAAAAGCTGTCACACGATATGACAGATCAAGAGGGCTGCGCAGTCCAGCCCAGAGGTAGTTGCACTTCAGTGTCTGCAAATCAGTTCATTTATGCTATGCTTGTAACCTGAAATGAGCTCGCCAGATAAGAGCTGCCATTTATGGCTGCATTGCAATTCATTCCTTCATCATTCTCATGCCAGTTCTGCTTCCAGTCTTTACTCCTGTATTTGGCAACAGAACAAGCAGCTACTGTGCCAGCAGCCAGCGAGAGACCCTCACTGGAAACAAATGCTTTAATGTTGTTTTCCAAGTGATTGGCAAGATTGCATGTTATTGAACAATATTGTTAATGAAATTCCTCACTGATGTTCCAGCTGTGCTTTATCATCGCTGGGGAAATCTTGACTTGGCAAAGAAGCACTATGAAGTCTCTCTGAAGCTTGATCCTGTGGCACCCGGGACCAAGGAAAACTACAACCTTTTAAGAAGAAAACTGGAGCAATTGCAAAAGAAAGGCGGTGCCTGATGTTTCTTTTCAGGTTGTCCGTGCATGCTGTTCATGATTAATGTTACATGGGTACTTTTGACCATGTAAAGGATTCAGTCATTATTTCTCGAAATAATACCACCACCAGCAATGCGCACTTGAATGTCCAATTACGCCCTCCTACAGATCTCAACATTTCAGCTGCAGTTTGGGGGATCGTTTTACTTTTACTCTTGAACTGCTTTTAAAGTCCCTTAGAATGTTTTTATAGGTATATGAAAGCAATGCAGATGGAATTTCACAGCTTTCCCTTGTAATTTGATAACTTCATCTGACTTTTTAGTAGCAGGATAAATATCAGAAGGCAGTTTTATTTCTGAAAGTGATTCTAAAAAAGTGCAATTTCCTGTTTAAATCCTGATCTTTTCAAGTATGAGGAATATCTGTCCACTTCAGTTTTATTACTGCCTTCTACTGCCAGTCCTGCAGAGCCAGTGGAAGAATGGATTCCCTCCAGCATGTCAGTTTACTCTTGTATTTTGAGTTATGCCCTTCTTCTTGTTTCTGGCTCCACCCTTTGAAGTGTTGAATTTATACAGGAGTAAATGAGGACAAAGATTTGACCATAAGTGTTTATCAGCCCGTGTACTGCTGAGGCAGAGCACCTGACCTTGGCTGTTGATGTATTAACTGGAAGGAACTTTGTCTCCCTTGGCTCATGCCCGTACTGAAGCGGCAGTTAAATAATATAGCTGTTAATGCATAAACTGAGCACATGGATGTGGGATGATTCAGAGATGGTACACATTGATACAATGTCACTTTTCAAAATGTGTGATGCTTTAATACAGGTTTAAACTCTGGCTGTCCAGAGGTGTTTGTCTTGCGCTAATATTTACATTCCTGCTTTAGGAAGAAGTCACATGTCTATTTATTTGTTGTGTTGTTTGTTTTTTAAGGTTGGAAGATTGCTAGTGGATGTGAAAACTAAGGATCTTTATCTCTCATATTCCCTTATCCTTTCCCTCTGACCTCCCTTCTAGGAAAAAAATGATCAATGCGGTATTTGCAGCTTTCCTAATTCGTCCAATGATTGTTGTACAGAGATTGCACAATGTTTTCCATACACAGCACACCGATGTGTGGAGCCCTTTCAAAGTATAGAGGGAATGCCTGCTGTAGGACAGTATGTCGTGTGACCTTGCCATCTGACCATCATGTAACCATTCTAGATCTATAATATGGTTTGAGTCTAGGCTACTTTTACATTATAAATTTACCTGGAAATGACAGGTGTTCTTGGAGGTTGTTTCAAGAACCAAGTTTATCTACAGAGGACATTGTGCTACTGCAGAGCTACCAAAGCATCCTCTTGACAAATCTAGTTTGGGTACTACAAGTAGTGCAGCTACTTTAATGTAATATGCTTGTTTGACTAACTATAAATCTAGCCAGCAAGGCTGTAGCAGTGTGGTGCTGTCCACAAATTTGGCTTTGAACGAATTAATATGCCTACGTTACACAGTATGTTGCCCTGATGATTTTAGTTGAGGTACTAGAGGCATGTATTTGTGCTAGTGCAGTGCTCCTCTCCTGCTAATGTAGCCTGTTTCTCAGCAGGACTAATTTGTTCATATAGGGTACTAAGTTGATGCAATTGTTTCCATTTCTTCTGGTTTCTCAATAAAATTTTCATAAACTAGTTTCTCAACATGTTTGCAGGATATAAACATGTTCTTTGTTAACTATCTGTACTGATCCAGCTGAATGCTGCACCAGTATAGTTAGTTGGCTTCTGGTAGCTGGCATTGTTTAGTCAATACCAACTTGTGTATCTGAAACATGCTAAGGTAGATACACTCTTCAGTACAACCAAGCAGACATTTAAGGCTTTCTGTACATAGCCGGTTATTCATCAGATACAGAGAACGCTTAGCCACTTCAGTCATGAGGTATTAAAGAGTTGTGATCTGTCTGGATGAGCTAGCTTATAGCAGAACATAAATGTGTTTGATATAATCAGGTCTTTTCTGTATATTTGGAGTATGACATACTGAGTTTAAATTATTATTCTCATCATGAAGTTCAGATGTGTAGTTTTCCCTCTTGCTTGCCATATTAGTTTTACAGAAATCCTCTAGATCAATATTATGTATGGGGTGTGAATTCTCTCTAGGTTGTTATGAACCAAAGCTGTTGTAGGAATTCCTCTGTGGAAGTCAGTTTGACCTTCTATTGGAACAGACATGCCAACAAATTGGATGTTCTGTTGGTATTTGAAAATGGTCTTTACTCTTCAATACAGACAACATGATTTCTTCTTGATTAATTTTATGGCTACCTGTATATATTTTTGTGAGTGTTTATTTGTTTTTATATCATTTTCAGTGCTATAGAAATTCAATGTGATTACTCATGATGCTAATAAGACGGTATACTTATGTCTGAGCATAATGTGGAGGCAAGAACTGGGTTCAAAAGAAACAAGACTGCTTTTTAAATAAAAAATTCCTTAAGACTTTCAAGAATGCTAAATATTTTTTTTATTTTCAGAAATATTTTGAAAGTGCAAAAAATACAGTGAGTTTTATTAAAATAGTTACGATGATAACATTTTGCTTGTTTTTTTCATACCTCATAAATGACTCCTGGAATAGTGCAGAATTCAGAACCTGGAAAGAGAGAAAGGTGAAGAAAAAGTGGTTTTGTATATAGCTGTTGTTAGAAACATTGCCTGTCTTTCCTGCGTGTTGGATTTTTTTCCCCATGTTACCTTTGCACCATTGCTAATTACAGAAGATGAAAATTTCCTTCTTATCAGCCTGGCCTGCTTGGTTCTGCAGTGAAATTAATAAACCTTGATACTTTTTTTTCCCCCAAAGGTTGCTTGTTCAAATACAGGTCCGAGGAGAGAAATACAGAATGATTCAATGCACAGAATGGAGTCAGAAAACTATTCACAATGACTGCTATAGATGATGGGTCTCTTTTCACCAAAAACTTCCAAGGGAGTTCCCCGATTGTATGTTTCTCTCATGTTTAGACCAATGCCATGTACCTGAAGTTTCCTGTTATTTAATTTCATACTTAGGATTTTAACTTTAGAAATGTGGGTTGTGTGTGTGTTTATGAACACTCAGAAATAAAAATCTTCAATACTTTTAAATGGTATGTTAAACATATTGGGCCTATTCACTGGGAACTTGTTTCCTTCATACTTGAGATACCCGCATCTGAGATATTCATTCTAGTTTCTCTGTTATTCACTGGGGGGAAAAAAAAACCACCAGGTAATCCGAAACATGATTCATCTCCTAAAGAAAGTGTCTTTAGGATGTGAGGCATCGTGTACTTGAAGCAGGTATTCCTCTTCACTAACTTCAAAGGGTAACTAAGGTTATAGTTACCTCATATATGAGGAAAATCTCACTGCTGCTTGTTGTTGAAGTAATCTGGTCCCATATGCCTCTGGCATTCTCACACACTATCTGCACCAAGAATATTAAAAGACTGACATTGAAGCACATTGGCAGGTACTTGCCTTGAGAGTCAGAGAGTTATAGCAGCTGGATGAGGGAAAGGAATGAGACAAATTAAGAGAGCTTTCTGCAGATAATTAAATTATATGGCTGATAGAGCATCTGAATGTCAAGTCTCTCCCTACAGCAACAGAACATTCAGGTCCAGTTCAATCCATTGTTAGCTTGTCTATTATCACAATAATGGTAAAAACTTATTTAATTGACTTTCTGTGTCCTTCACTTTGCTTCAAAAGCAATCTAAAGCAACCGTAAATTTTTTTTCTTAAACTGAAGTTGCTATTTCACACTGTACCTGTTAGAATGTTAAATGTGACAACGTAGCCCATTTCTATATGGTGTGGGCTTTTTAGTTTAAATGTCTTCACATTTATTTTCTGGTTTGTGCTTGTGTTCCACATTTCATGTGCACATAGCTACATGTACATACCTACCATTACATGGAGATCCCACGTGATTTCTTGACTTGGCCCTTCCGCAGCTCTTGATATGCCTCTGCCAAATGGGTGTTCACAAGGGCGTGTTTCAGTTGAAAAGACTACAGTCTGCTAGAAACCAAAATGAGATCACGTTTTAATTTCTGTCATGTAAACACCGAGGGAGCCAAACTCCTATCATGTACAAGAGGTACCACTAACAATGGCCCCTTGAGACCGTGCTGGGCTCCAGGATAAGGTGAAGTGGTTGCATATAAGTGTCATGTTATACACACAGCAACCTGGATCCTGAGCTTTAAGGAAAAAGGACCATATGGCCAGGCAGAAGAAGAGGATGCGCATAGCCGCAGGGGTTGTTGAGTACTTTGTATTGGAAAGCTGCGCTGTGGTGTTGTGGCAGGGGTGTTCCATGTGTGTCAGTGATGATACATGACAAGTGGTTCATGGCTTTTTGAAATATGTATTTTTGTTAGAAGAAAAATCCCTACAGATACTGAAATTAGTAGCTTGTGATTGCTGGGTTTAACTGGTTTTTAATGTTATGTTAATCATTTAGATTGCCAGCAGTACATTCCAATTTCTTTTCAGCTGAGCAAGAGGTAAATACATTTGTAAAAGAGCCATGTCATAAATCTGCATTTTGCTGTCTTTCTGCACAGGTTTTAATGCCAATTAATGGCATTTATTTTCTAGTAAGTTTCTGATCGAGGGTTCTTCTATAAGCTAGGAAGAAAATCTAATGGGCATGGTAGACTGGTATTGTGAAGACATTCTTCCCATTGGTGTAAAAGAAAAAAAAAAAAACTTGAGGAAGGTGATGGAATACCTAACTAATTAATTAAACCTCTAAAACTAAACCGTAGAAAGAAAAGCGGTAGATACGGGCTTGGACTCTGAGCAATCTTACCCTGCTTTAGAGCTGGAATAGAATTGTTGAATGCTAGTTGTGTAAGAAAGGGAATAGTCTGTAGCGGATACAACCTGACTCTAAACTCGCTCCCTAGTCAAGCAGGAGTGCCTGAAACCCAAACGTTACTTGCTGCAACACCCAGGCTATGGAACGGTGCTCAGACTCTCCGGATGAACACTGAATCGTTCGGCGTCGAATGGAGCACAGGAGTACCTTACTCCTCCTGCGCCTCCTTTTCTTACAGTGATTTTAGTGTGTGGACTCTTAACGCGCTTTGCTAAAGAGCAGCCTGGTCCCTCAACTGAAAGCGAGGTAAGCACAAAGCCACTTGGCACGCTGCAAGTGTTAAAACTTTTGCTTCAGCGGGCTCAAAATCCATCTGTCCACAGCCAAAACCCTTTCTATAGCGTAGTTAATATCGTTTATAAAATACTGAGGGTTGCTAAAAGTTCTCCAAAAGCCAGATTTGCTGCCCGAGGTTACGGCCCCGGAGCTGCTGCTGCGGATTCTCTGGTTGTTGCCGGTTTTTTGCGAGCGCAGGGCGCTGCACCCCGGTTGTTGCTTTCGCGGCTGGCACGGGCTGCCCCGCTCCGCCCGGGTTCACCTCCCCGCAAAGGACACCCCGTCCCTCTCGCAGCCGGGGCGGCTCGGGCGAACGACCCCAGCTCACCCCGCCCTGTCCCCCGCAGCCCGCGGACGCTTCGCGTTGTCCCCAAGTGCCCCGGCCCGCGGGGATGGGCAGGGGAGGCCCCGGGGCGGGGCAGCCCCGCCGCTCCGCCCCGCCGCTTACTCCCCAGAGAGGCGCCCCGGGACGGGCAGAAGGCGGCGGCAGCCGGTGGAGGCGAAGGCGCGGAGGCAGCGGGAGCGCTGGCGAGTGAGTGCCGCGTGGATGGCGGGCGCCAGGACCCGGGCCGGCGGGGCGGGGCGGTCCG
>VWYH01004918.1:1706193-1743997 GCA_013399365.1 Pampusana beccarii
CTCGCGCCCAATGAGCCGCTGGCGGAGCGGCCGGCGCTCGCGGCGGGGGGCGGGGCTGCGCGGCAGCCGTTGGGCCCAACCGTTCCCCTCGCGCCGCCCGGCAGCTGCCGCCATCGCGGGGTCCGCTCGGGCCACGGAGAAGAGCTCTGCCGGCCCTCCGGTGGAGGCGGGCTTAGGGGTTCCTTGCCGGTCGGCGGTGGCCGTGGGGTGGAGCTGCGAGCGACTGGGCGCCGTTCGCCCCCGGCCGCTGGGCTGAGGGCTCCTGCGCCGGGCGCCGCGCTGGCTGTCCCCGCACCGGGCCTGTAAGGTGACACGCAGCGGCCTCAGCGTGCCGGGGGCAGCTGGGCTGCTGGCGGCCTGTTGCTCCAGTCGTACAAGCCAGGTCGGGCGGATCAGTGACTGAACTTGGAACGACGCTGATGGCCCAAGGTAGTGCAGCTCGCGTTCAGGTACACAGGTGCTTAGAGCTTTCTCCAACGTGGACATTATGATTCAGACACGGGTTTTAGTAACATACCTTGTGAGGATTAGTGATGCTGACTTGAAGAATATCTAAACTAGAGGGAGAGCGCAAAAAATACAGGGTGCTCCAAAAAGATGGAGCCGGTTTCAAAGCAGTATGTTTCACGATGGCGAAGTGTTAAAATTACACACAAACTTATAAACAGTTTAATGAGTTACCAAGTTTTAGTAATGTTTTTATACACGTTCTATGTTCCCTCCGCTTGCTGTACAGACAACATCTAGACAATAGTTGAAATTATCCCAAATGCCTCTCAAAGTGTCTTCTTCAACTGAGGTCACTGCTGCCATCATTGTGGTTTTGAGGTCATCCAGATTAGTCGCTAATGGTGGCACCAAAACACAATTTTTGATGTATCGCCACAAGAAAAAGTCACAGGGTGTAATGTCTGGGGATCTTGGGAGCCAATATTTCAAACTGGGTCCATCTTTTTGAAACACCCTGTCGTTCAGGTATCATAGATGCAGAGCTGCTATGAGAGTTGGTACTTGTATCTTTACAAGGTAACACTTCAGACAGAGCATGTATCTTCTTGTCTGCATTGCTTGGACCAGACTGGGTTTTTTTATCTTCTTTTTTATCCTCCTGAAGGTTTAATTTTCACCATATTTTCATTTCCTGCACTTTCTGTATCTTTTTCCCTTTTAGAGTTATGTAAACCTTTTGCTCTTGAGTTAATGCTCATTTAGCTGTATCTATATTAACTCCAGACAATTAACTTTCTCATTTTTTGCTTCAGGGCTTTTTAATTTGCTACTTCTATAATTTTTGCCATGGTTTGAAAATATCAAGGTAGCAACTTATATAGAGCTTAACTTACAGAGGCATAACTGTAAATAGCTCCATGACCAAGTTGTTTCACGTAGGATTGTATGAAGAGCAGACTTGTTTTATATACTCTCTAGTTTAAGCAGGCAGTCAACCTGTAAAAGCAATTTCTTGACAATTAAAATTGTTCATTGTGTGACATAGGCCATTAAAAGAGGCTTTAAATTTCGTATGTCTGAATGAAAAATGGGCATATTTCTATCTTCCTTCTCCCCTTCCCATGAGAAAAGCCTTTAAAAACCTCAACTGTGTCTGTGAAGTGTATGTGTCCTCAGCTAGCACTGATCTCCTGCCCTTGCTCCACGGTAGCTGTCAAAGTGATATGAAAACTAACATGTCCTTTTTACCTAAGTGTATTACAGCATTCTATTGCCATCGGTAAATAAAAGCTACACGGAATAGTTGTCTGTTACTGTTTTGAAACCTGAAGTGTCAAGGTGTTACATGTTGAACAAAAAAAACAGACTTCCCATGCATTGCTAATGTTTTAAAATTTTCACCCTATTGCTGATAAATATTAACTACTTAATATGTTTGTCATAGTTCATTTTGCTTGAGTTCTTGCAGCCTGTTCACTCTTCACTTTCCAAATTACTGTGGTGTTCTGCATCAGCTTTGTAATCAAGTTTCTTCGACCTTGTTCTGAGTTTGATTGAGACCACTGGAATATTGAACAAAGCTTTGCTTGGTCACAGAGGAGAAGAGGTCATGTTGTTGATATCTATGTCATCTACTCCTTATAAATTTCCTTTTGGTGCCTTCTTTATATGTGTGATCAAATTTTTTTCTTGATCATTTTCTCATATCAGTTCAGGGCAGGACTGCTGGTTTGAATGCTTCATTTACTGCAGTCTATGCTTTCTAGCCTTTAGAAAGGATCATCAGTTCATGCTTTCCTTTGCTGATTTTTGATGTGGAAAGCTAGGCCGCCCCGAGAGTGCAGAGCACAGACCAGGCCTGGTTTTGCACCAGACATCCTGCTGTCTCTCCCACCCACTGTTACACTGAGCACAGCCTACTCGCTTGAAAAAGTGTCCTCTGGGGTTGGCTTGAGCCCTGGTTTGAGGGGAAGGCTGGGTAACCTTCAAAGGTCCTTTCCAACCAGCATTCCTCTGTCTATATGTTTTCATGACTCCCAGTAGTAACCCAACTACCCATTTCAAAAGTTGTTTTCTCTTGAAAATAACTGTCATCTGACTGCTGTTGTAAGCACGATTTTTGCCTGTTCTGCTTCTGTTGTTCATAGGGTTGTATTTGCTCTTCTTGGGGAACTTTTGGGAAGTGAGGTTACATGACTCCATGATTTGAATTTTGAATTTGTGAGTGTTGGTACAGGCACAAAGGTGCAGTCATGAGGGTGTAATGAAGTGAAATAAGGAAATAATAAATTCCAGAAGTATTTTGTGGCATCTGATTTTTGCTGCTAGCTCCAGTACACTTTTACTCTCTGATGGATCAGACAAATTATTTTTCTGTGTAATCTGTTTGTAGCAAAAAATACACTTTGTCTCACTGTACTTTTTGTCATCTCGTTTTTTGAGCAATGTATTTTTTTTTCTATTGTTATTCAAGTCTTGCTGTATGTTTCTTATGATCTAAAAGCATGTGCTCTTTGAATTTGAACCTAGCTGAACAATTTTTATAACTCTCTTGATTTAAGAAGAATTGAATGTGAAACATGCTGCTGGTTGTGCTTCTGTTAGTACAGTGCAGGACACTCACCTTCTTCACTGCTTTCTTTGTTCAGCAAGGTGTATTCATGAGTAAGGTATTAAGGTAAGAATGAGTAAGCTAAATCATTGAGGTGTCAGAGGAAACGTGGATCTCAGCCAGCATCATTGACTGCTGTACTGCGCTTTTGGCCGAGTCCTGGCTCCCCAGCAACAGTCAGGGTTGTAGCTTTCCCATTAGTGAGGAAGGAGACATAGATGTTCATGTCTCATCACAAGTCTAAAACTCTGTTTACTTGTATTTTCCATAAGTCTTGGGAATGCTTGTCGGTATTATGTTACTTTCCAGTAACAGTATCATGGACAATTCAAATAGTGTTTTGGAGTGGTAGTATAAAAGACTTCCCTTTTTTCCAAAGTATTTTCTGCTGCTGGCCTAGACTCAATCTTCTGCAGTTCTTCTCTTATATCTCTCCATATCCTGGGTATCAACCTGTACCTCTGCTCTGGCCTTCTGCGTCACAGGGACTAAATGTCATCTATATATCTAATGAGATATGTCATCTGATACATTTTGCCTTCTGGCAGACCAGTTTATGTACAGGACTTTAAGGTTTTATGGGTTCTACTGATGTGGTACTGATAAGAATTGTGGGTTTGTATCTCACCGCTGTCCTGCCTCTTCCATCTTCCTCTTTAGGTGACAGACTTGAGTTTGACATCTGAGTTTCATTTGTAGTTGGTGGCAAGAGTTTTAGGTCACATCTCTCTACATCAGCTGGTGAAGCCTGAGTGACGAGTCTAGATTCTGAACTTCAGGAAATTAAATTTAAGTGATGTGAATATGACCCTCTAGAAATCAAAGGTAACAGGCTAGATTATTTCCCATCAGGAGGGGCACAGTCCACATACACAGTAATACTGAAAGCTGTAAGAAAAATAGAAATAAACCAATTTTCTTCAAAACACTGCTGAGAAAAATGATATTGGAAGTGAGACTACAAGTAGTGAGTGAGAAACAAGGGTCTTGTTTTGGTTTTGTGTTGGCAGAATGATGATTGTGGTGGTTTTGAATGGCATCTAGACCTAGTGATGAACAGGGGATTCATGTTAGTTGTGGTATGAGAGTAAGGCCATGACAGAATTTCATTAGCTAATAGCTTTGTTAGAAGAAATTATGGGTTGTTTTAGTGTAGAGGGAAATGGTAGGTAGATAGGCCAAAGTACATAAAGGGCACCGCTTGAAGTTGTAATCCTTTTGTCTTTAATTTTTTTTTTTTAAATTCTTTACATCAACTCTTTTAATTCTTCTGTTAGCTTTGTCTTTTTTAAGCTAATTTAACTTAATTGCATGTCCTGCAATTCACTACAGGTGCTGGAATAAAACATTTCACATTCAGGTAAGACACAGTGGTGCTTCAAGCTTGAAAGAAAGTGTCTAAGGCTGTTTAATCATTGATTTAGCATCTGTAGTTGGAATTCCTAAACTAGAAGCTACAAAATAATTGGTATCACAAGAAAGCAAACTTGAAGGCTCAAGTGGTTTGTAAGTCTAGAAGTGCAACTGGAAGATGTTGCCCAGTGAAGTTACTGGTTCTGTCAACATCTTTACAGGTGTCTGGTGAAGGGATATTGGCCCCTTCCTTGGCATCTCTCAAGTGTTAGGTTGTAAGACAGTATAATTGCTATGCAGTCCGTCTCAATGCCGCTAGGCACCAGCCTCCTGTTTGTCCTGCTGTGTAACTCCTGCCTCCCTTTTGCGATGACATTCTTCTGGCCTCTGTTTTTTATTTGTTTTCCTGTACTCAAGGGGTTATGGGGCTGTAACACTGGTGACATGTTGAATGAGTGTCAGAGTGCACTCTCTTGTCTGGATTCACTTAACCCACCTCACCTGGGCTGAGAGAACATTGTTCTACAGTGAGGCAGCAGGTTCTTTTTAGTGTTTCAGTCTGGGGAAAATGGGAATCCTTCATGGGTTTTGTGAAAAGCTCATGGAAAAGGAAGAGAAATGTAAGGAGGCTGGAGAAAGGGATTAATCATGTAAGCATCCACAGTAACAAATTGCAGAGAAAATTATTTTATTAAGATTTTTTATGATTCAGGTCAGATTTGTGCTCACAATAGGACTTGTTCAGAGATGAACCATTATCAGAATACATGGGTGGAAAAATTGGAGGCAACTGAAGAAAGGAGTTTCAAGTTTCAGTTGGGTACAGATAATCAGATGAAGGATGAAAAAAAAAATTACGTGCCATGGTTGTCAGCTGAGTTACGATGGTCTGTGATTTATAGATAGGAGTAGAAGAAGGGTATAGGCATCAGGTTTCCTTACTCCCCTGACAGCTTATCTGTGAGGGTGCTCAAAGGAGATTGTGACTTGAAGAACAACTTAAGCCCAAACTTACTCTGTGCAAAGGAAGAACTCTAAAACAGATGTGACAACCCTACAGAGATTAGAAAAGTGAGGGGAAAAGATTACTAGAGATTACTAGGTGGAAAATGTAATCTTGGGGTGAATGTCAGCATTTAAATATGTTCAAGAGTATATATCAATTACTATTGATTTTCTTCGAGGCTGTAGTTTAGTGAAGCCAACAAAGCTTAGATATTTTCTAGAATGATTAAGCGAGACTCTGAGCTCAGTGTTGCATAATACTTTCACTGAAAGGGGATGGAGTAACAGCACGTGTGTGGAGTGTGGCAATGTGTACTTTGAAGTAGTGCTTTAAAAATACATCACTGCACAACGCTAAGTACTGCTTTGTCTCAGGTTGCCTGTGAGGCGTGGAAGCACTGTTTGGTAAGTATTGCATTTGGATGTGGGCATAGAGATTTAAATTATATTTTAGGTTAATGATTTCTTTCTTTTGATTAAGCTGTCTTAAGGCAGTGGGTCTTATTTCATGATTATGGTTCCAGACATAATACATTTCTCAGTAATGTGATTATTTATGTAGTTATATGAAGTTTCAGGAAACCTGCTTAGGAGAAACAAAACATCTTGGAGAAGACAAACAGGTGCAGTAAAGAGAGAAAAGAGGTAGTTGGTGTTTTTTCGTCTTTCTAGTATAGGGCTTCTTAATGAGATGTGCTGGCTGTTTTTTCCTCTCCCTTCTATTCTTGTTTATATTTACCTTTATTTATCTTGTCAAAATATCAAGAAATTTAGGTCAAAATATATCTGGATCCATCTGCTCATCTAGTCTGTTCTTTTACTGCTAGTAGTTATTATATCTTTTAATTAAGTATGCTTAATGACAGTTTACTACATTAATGGGTGGCATCAAATATCTTTAATTTTCTACATTATGAACTTACTAATGCAGAGAAGGTTTTTTTCCTGATTTCTGTTTATCAAAACAATGATTTGATCTCTTTAATTTGTCAAATTGTAGGCTATATGACTTACATGTTAACTTCAATTTCTTTGTTGTTTTAGGTGAAAACTTGAATAGGCTGTATAATTTAGCTGCCTTTAGCAGAGGAATATTATTATCACAGTCATGTTATGCATACAGGAAATGTTTATTCATTGACACAGTGATCTGTTTCAGTTTTGCATCTTGTTAATTGTAGTTATTCTTTTGATATAACTTTGTGCTCTAAATCTTACAACAGAGTTATCAGATATAAAGTCCATGACTGACTTTTCAATTCTAGGTTCCTCAAATATATTTTAATTTTTATTTTGGTTTTTGAGGTTGACCATCAGTGTTGACGTAACCTGATTTTAAACAGGGGTCTGCAGAGTGGTGCAGCAGACACATGACCTGGTTCGTATTAGGATAATTTACCTTTCATGACCATGCCAAATCTGGTAATTTGGTTTCACATCAGACAGGTCAGAAATAAATCCCATTTGGGTAATTCTTAAGATGATACATGGGATGGATTATTTCTTTGACATTCCCCCCCACCGCGCTCCAGTTCTCTCTGCCAGCTCACTAAGCCCATCAGCCCAACTACATTATCAGATGGATTTTTACTTTAGGTAGTAGTCACGCTTTGGGAATGTGTTTAGGAAAAAGTATTAGGAAATACTTTCAGTCACAGTGGAGCAGACAGTCTTAAGATTAATGATTCTATCTCTTAGCAGGAAGAAACTCCCAGTCATCTTGTACTTTGTGATCTGTAAAATCTCTGCAGTATTAAGAGCATGCACTAATTTAGTATTTACTTGGGCAGCTCTTCTTGGGTCCCATATCTGATTATTTCTGTGTTTTGGGCAGAGCTGCTGCCGATGTAACTTGTGTAGCATGTTGTCTGAGCTACCACAACATAATCACTTAACTGTCTTTCTAAGAAACACATATTAACTTACCTTGTTCTTTTGATAAGACCTATGGCATTGCTCTGCATTACACCCATATGCACGTGTAACAATTTACCTGTGAATCTCCAGTGGGATCACCTATGCCAAAAACAGTCTGTGAAAAAATGTGTATGCAAGATTGTTTCCTGTATGTCTAGAAAAATAGTCCTAGATCTTGTCTGCAGTTGCCTCATTGACACTTTGGAGGAAAACTGTATGAGGGTATACATTTTCAATTATTCTGTATCAAAGTGATTTATCTCACCAGCTTGCTATCAATAGAACAAATAAAGCCTATGCCTATAAACAAAATATAATTTATATTCTAAAAATCTGTAATAAGTAGCAATTATTTCAGAACTTCTTGCAATCAAAATACCTCATATCTGTGATCTGAAAACAGTGTTTGGGAAGAAAAACAGACAAAATGGAGAGAAGGCTTGTATTTTTTTGTTTGGATTTTGAACTGCTTTTACGTGCAATATGTAAAACAGGATGGCTGCCTTGCAAACCCCATGTAGCTTCCAACCTAAGAAACAGAAGCTTGAGAAAGGGAATGGTAACAGTGAGCTGTGCAGCAGTTCTTGAGGCTGTGGTGGTGCAGTCCTAAGTTGTTCTCACACTTTTCCTTCTTTCAGTGCTTTTATTGGCCAAAGCTGTACAGCTGGCCTGGCACGGCTCTGTCTTGGAGCCACACGTACCTCGTGTGTGCCAGATCCAGCCAAAGCCAGCTTCAGCTGCACAGCAGGCTTTGACTGCACCATCTCCTAGAAAGTAGAAAAATTAGATTAATGGCCTCTCTCCTGAGGGCTCTAACCCGTGTCTTTTAGGAACATTTGGTCTTGTTTGGCCTTCTGAAACTGGATCACAGTGCAGAAAGCAACGTAAGGTTTGTGGGGTCAGTGAGCATTCAATGTACTACCTCAGGATGATGTTTTTGAGTGTGTTTGGGAGGTGCTACGTGAAGCGAGAATGGGGTGGGAATCCAACATTTCATTCTGTCTTTTCAGGGTTATTGCTATTTACAGATAAAGCCTTCAAAAACAAGTAATTGCGTAATGTACCATCTATAAATAGGCAGGGAGTGGGATCTAGAATTCTCTTCTTGAGGTAGCAGGAATCTAATGAGTGGACCACAGAATCAGTCTCTTGCAGTGTCTATGAGTCTAGCATTACTTTTCATGCATAGCGTATGAATCAAAGTGCCTTTTAATTTTACTTTTTAAAGGAGAGCTAAGAGACTGTCTCATCCAGTTCCTTGGCAGTGGTAGTGTTATTTCTGATCGAGATTTGACTGACTTGCTGTTAAGGATAGTCACTAGTGAATGATTTCCAGCCTTCCTGGATGGTCTGGGCTCTTCCTAGGCACTGTGCTTACCAATAGATGGTTAGTCTTTCCTAATGTCCATTTTTGGAATTTAAGCTCATTGGGTCTTCTGTCCAAATAGATACAGAAAGCAGCTTACTGCCTCTCTTTTTCTATTACAGTATGCTTTCATATACTTGAAAGCACAACCCTATTTTCTCTAAAACAATTGATCGCAGTGCAGTCTCTTGTTTTTTGACTATAGGTTGTGGTTTCTTGACCTATGATTGCTCTCTGTCTTCTGCCCAACTGATAACATTTCTCTAGGAGCACAGTGCTCAGAGCTGGACATGCTACTCAATTTGTGGCCAGATCAGAGCACAAGATTATGTTCACGTGTTTTACTACTGATGCACTCATTTGTATGTAAACATTAGGATGTTATTTTGCCAAGAGTACCACATTGTTGACTCATGTTCAGTTCATGATCGTTGTAACTGCCAAATCTCTTTCTGCAGAACTGCTGTTATGCTCATCTTTCCCCAGAATTTGGTTATGCTGTTGATTATTCTTGGCTGATCTTAGAACTCTGTACTGGCCATCCTTGAATGGCTGCTGCAGGGCAGCAGTTATGCAGGGGCTTGCAACTGTCTCATTAGCCTTGTGCACAGCCTCTTACATTGTGGTATTACCTGCATCTTTCACATCATTGAGTGAATCATAAAATCATAGAATACCAGATTGGAAGGCCCACAGGATCATCTGGTCCAAATTTCCTTGGCAAAAGTGCAATCTAGACAAGATGGTCCAACACCTTGTCCAGCTGAATCTTAAAAGTGTCTGATGTTGAGGAATCCACTGCTTCCCTGGGGAGATTATTCCAATGGCTGCTTGTTCTCTTTGTGAAAAATTTCCTTCTTGTGTCTAGTTAGAATCTGCCCAGGAATAATTTGTACCCATTACCCCTTTTCCATATGACTCCTTGTAGAAAGGGAGTCTCCATCTTTGTAGCCACCCTTTAAATACTGGAACATGGTGCTGAGGTCTCTCCTAAGCCGCCTTTTCTCAAGGTTGAACAAGCCCAGTTCTCTGGACCCTTCCAGCCTGTTCATGTATATTTTTGTTCAGCAGGGACCAAAGCTAAACACAGTATTCCAGGTGTAGCCTGACAAGTACTGAGAAGAGTGGGATAATGACATTTGCCTCTGCTGGTGATGCCCTTGTTGATGCAGCCCAGCATCCTGCTGGCTGCCTTTGCTGCAGCAGCCCGCTGTTCACTCATATTGAGCCGCTTGTCCACCAGGACCCCCAGGTCCCTTTCCACAGAGCTGTTCCCCAGCTGGGAGTGTTCCTATTACCAGTATTTTCCTGCTACTGGAATGAATGTAGCAAATTTTGGACACATGTCCAGTTTGAGATGAACCTCTGATAAATATTAAATAGTCTTTCTAAACATTTTTTTACCAACAGTTTAAGTACCAACAGTTCTTGTTAAATCATGTTTTTCTAGCTTCCTTCTAGGAATATCATGAGCAACAGTGTCTAAAGTTCTACCAAGGTTAAAATAAAGAACTAGTATAGATCAAGATCAATGATTGCTTTTCAGCATCTGGACATCTTACCAGATGTAGAGGTAGGAAACTACCTCTGTGAGTGTTCTAAATCTTAGGTTTTTTATTAGTATAAGGTCTGCATCCTTTCTTTCTTCCATAGGAACTGGCATCAGAAATCCACATCCAAGTGGAGTCTCCAGGATCTGTCTGGGCAGTGCTGTCCTGATCGGTCTCACCCAGGCAGTGTGGGCTGCTCAGTCTCTCCTGCTGGGCACAGGTCAGGCTGCTCCACTGAGCAGCTCTACATAAAATTTTTGACCCCTGTATTATGTCAGCAGTTGTACTTCTGCTCCTGTTCATGTCCAGTTTAAGCACATTCTGATTCAGTGACCACTGAATGCTTTTATCTTTTGGGAGAATTTGGGAGAAAGGGGTCCTTTAAGACCTGTGTTTTTTTGTAGTTCTCCCTATTAAAAAGGGATGTGGGAAATAGATGAGGGGCTGTGGAGTCCTAAAATAATTGACATTTTGTTTCACAGAAAGCTTCTGGTGTTTTTTTTTTTTTGCTGCTGGGGTTTTTTGTTCTGACATGCTGAAGCTGGAGAGAACAAGTGGCGTTGTTATACTAAATAGACAGGTTTTACATGCATGCTTGAGCTCCGTTAGCCTACCAGACTTAGGTAGCCTCTTTTAAAAATTATTTATGTTAACATCTGTTTAAATCAAGAAAAGCTCTTTTTATTAATGACTCGGCATCCATCTTCTCAGGCCTCTGCTGTTTTTTCAGCTTTCCGTAAGTTCTTTTTTGTTTATATGGGTTTATGTTACTTGATAACAGTATTCTAGGTTGCTTTGCTTGCCTATCTCCCTTTTAGGTGGTTTGATCTTCTATCATAAAAAAGGTGGCCCTCCCCAAATCAGTCGAGAGGTAGTAAGTGCCTTGGCTGGATCATGGGGATTTCCTGCAAACTTTGTCTACGGGTCCTAGGTATGCGTTCAACTGAAAAGAATTCCTGTACCAGTGTTAGCCTTTTTGTTCTAGCTTTAAATTCCACAATGGTTGCGCTAAAACCTGAAAACCTCATACCTATACAAGTCCCTGAAAAAATAGTGGGAGACAATATGACTTTTGGAAAGTCTGCTATAGAAAACTCATGGGTAATTAGTGGAAATGGCAGTCTGAATGTGCTTTTACAAAATGAATTACAAATATCTTGACCACCCCTTCCTCTGTTTTCTGATACAGGATTTGCTTCCAAAATAGAATCAAAAGGTTCTGAAATCTCAAAAGTATTGCATTTGTGTTATAATACAGTATTTTCAATCTTCCTTGTATAACAAGGTTATGACTGTTCTTGCAAAAGTTCAAGATTCTTTCACTAATTCATTTGAAAAGCTAGATTTAAAAAAAAAAAGAAAAAGAAAACAACATGTATCACAATGTAGATCTCATAACAGTTGATCTAACTGCTTGCCATAATTCCGTTTGGGTTTTGAAATAAGTTTAAAAAGCTGAGAAACTCTCATTCTCTTAAAAAGTTTAAAGCAAATAAATACATGTATCTTCTCATTATTTTAATGAAATAGAGTCACCAATTCTGACTCTCTTTGCATTTTCCGTGAATTTGTAAATTTTTTTATCGTTTCTGTCTTGCTGATAGAGTGGAGGGAGAGACTGAGATTAATTAAATCTTCTTTGATATTTAATTTTTTTTATTTAGTATCTTGGAGATCCAAGGAGCTCCAAACAATAAGCAATCAAAATCACTTCTCTCTGTGTGTTCTTAGTAGAACCATCATAATAAGCAATTAATACAGTCCTAAACTGGATGGAAAAATAGTTATTAGCCAATACAAAAACCAATTGCAATTAGCAAAATTCTGGTGTAGCAGAAGTAACCAGTTAAAGACTTTTTGCAACACAGGTGTAGGATTTAGCTTGCTCAAAATATGGGAATACAGCAGAATTTTCACTTTGTTTCAGGCCTTTTTTTACCTTGACTAAGTGGTGAAGGCTTTTAGACACCTTGAGTTTCATTTTTAAAATGACCTGTCATGGTCAGTTAACTGATTATGTATCATTTTACCACAAAAATTACCTGTGTGCATCACATCCCATGATTTTCTATGGTTCCACTTCTTTTGAAGTGTTACTGCCTTAAAATCAAAGCACACATACACAACTGCAGAGCATTTTAGAAATATACGGCGTTATTCTGGTGACACCAGGTGTTGAAAGTAAAAAATGTAATGCATTATGTATTCAGAAGCATACCTTTATTAATTGATAGTTATCATGGGGTAAACAGTGAACTAGGGAAGGTTTGTAATTTGACAATAATTTGAGTTATATTTTAGAAGAAATCTGTTGAAAATCAGAAGTGATTTTATCATTACCTGTCTTTTTAAGCCATATCAAAAAGACAAAAGCAAATTCTTGTATGGTTTCTCTTCTTCCTATGTTTTAAGTAATGCACTGTTTCTTGATTTACATCCAGTGGTAACTCTCTAATTACATTATTTAATTTCTCTTTAGTTAATTAGAATCACTAGGTGAATATTTGCTTACAGAATGCAGAAGTAAAATTAACTGAGATTTCCAAATGTCCCTTGATACCGTCTGTGAAATCTGGGACAAATGGTGTTCAGAGTAATAACATATTCCCTTGTTTGGGGATTGGGTGTTAACCACAAGCTGATGTACTACGTGATACTTGGGCAGGGGGAATGGCATTGGGAGGGCAGTAACTGATTTGTTCAAGGGCTGAAATATAACTTTCTACAGCCAAGTTAGATTAATCAGTTATTTAATAATGTTTGGTGTATTTTCAACATTGTATGGATAATGTTTAAGTTTTTCAGTTAACATCATCTTAAGCCCAAAATTTAATATTCGGTTAATCTGTAAAATAATTCCTTTTTATTTCAGCTTTCCATTGTGGAATGTGTTTGATGTGAGGGTATGCTAGTGTTCACCCAGAACTACCTCTTGAAATGCCCAGGGAATAGTTGCTGTGAGCCAAGACCTTCCAGGGGAAGCAGTCTGATTTTAAAAGCACGGTGCTGACTTCTCCATGGTATTTCCTGGAGGCTCTTCTTTTCTGTTGTGGCATAAAAATAAATTATAAGTGGTGTTATACTTTAAATTAGCAGAAAGTTTCTAACGAGTAGAGCAGTTGTGTTTATATATCAGTTTGGGCTGAGAGGAGGTACGTGTTGAAAATGTCTGTTCATGCCAGTGCAAGAAGAAAGTTTTCACTTAGAGAGACAGAGAAGTCTTAGGACTTGTTCTTCCTGTCCTGCCCATCCTGTTCACTGACACTGAAATAGGAAAAAGTTAAGTATAAGGAAGTGAACTGGAGCGTACTTTATGTGTTATTGGATATTTGGGACCTATTTGGAAAGCTGGGATCCCAGTAAAGCAGAGAAATAAAATAAAGCCCATTGCAGCAGGTATTGTGTTCTTATTTCCAGAGCAAACTTTGGAAAAGCGTTAATGTAGCATTTCTGTTGTCACTTCTGTCTCACGTCCCACGGTACAGGCAGCAGCAATTACCCTTTTCACACTGAAATCTGTGCATCCCTTTGATCTGCGCTGTTGAATAATAATGCAGCCAGTTTAGCCATGCTCTTCTGTCATAATTTTGTCCCGTGTTGTACGTGTGTGAGGAGGCTGTTGTGGGGAGGTATTAGAGCCAGTCGGAGGATATGCTAATTTATGCTTAAGGCTTAATCACCTTTGGTTGGAATCTGCTCCAATCCTAATTTGGCTACATCTTGAGATCCAGCTTGAGTCATTCAGAACATTTTGTATTGCATTATTGCCTTGTCTGCCCTCCATGTCTCTGTTCCCAGCACAAAGTCTAGATTGATGGATAGGTGCGGTTGGACACTCTCCTAGATATGTTGAATGCCTTAAGGCATGTGAGTTTGCTCTGATGTGCACCCAAAGTAACTTTGAAGACTTACATCCCTAGAATGCTGGTTTTCAGCTACTCTGTATGCTGTCATGATGCAGGAACATATTGCAGATGGAAAGCACTTGGTTTGTAAATGTAAAATCCTTCAAAAAATGACCTGGTGCTGGAAAATACAAAACTTCTGGGCACATAGGACCACTTTCGAATCATTAAATACAGACATGCATAACTGCAGAAAAAGAAGTAATAGATGCTTGCCCTGACATAATGCAACTCACACAACTGTAAAAAGAATAACAGACTCTATTTGCAAAGCTAAGCCATTCCGTCTCTTTATTTTTAACCCTATAAAGTAGAGTGATCAAGGAAACAAACAACTTTCCTATCTGTGCACTTAACTTTTCATTGATGTTTCTGAGTACAGATGAGGTCACTTTCTTGCAGTTTTTCTAAATGAGATTTTACTGGTACATTTTGTGATATCTCCAGTGTTTCCTTAAAATACTTCTTCCCAGTTGTGGTGCCCTCTTACAGCCATGTCATCTTGGTGGCTGGCACAGGTGTCCCTTGAAGCTGAGGAGTACAACATCCTGTGCTGGTATTTACTTCCAACATCCATCTGTTCATTCATGTGAGAAGAGGGAATTCTCGGAATGGAAGTGGTTGGAAAATGAGCATGTGAATTTCTGAGGACTGCAAAACCTACATGATTCTGCTTGAGTATTGTTTTCCCCTGGTCTACAGCATGGCTTTGTTTACTCATCATTCAGCAGTCAAAATATAAAAGAGTGTTTCCTTTTATGACAAGGTCACCCATCTAATTGACCAAGAGAAGCCAGTAGTTGTGGTGGTTTGGGATTTTAGTAAAGCTGTTTCTGTGTATTTTGTCCAGCATACAGCTAGACAAGCCCATAATATGTTAGCTGATGGGGTGGGCTCAGAGTTATAGTACATGCAGTTACATTGGGCTGGCAGCCAGTCACCAGTGGGGTTCCTCTGCACTCAGTTTTAGGGCTAATGCTCTTTAATGTTTTTATAAATTATCTGGACACAAGAATCAAATGTACGTTAAGTAAGTTTGCTGATGATACTAAACTATGAGGACCTGTGGGCTCCTGTGAGGGTAGAGAGGCCATACAGAGAGATCTGGGTAGACTAGAGATCAGGGCCATCACCAACTGTATGAAATTTAACAAGTGCCCTATTCTCCACTTGGGATGGGGTAATCGTGGTTATATATACCATGTGGGAGATGAGAGGCTGCAGAACAGCCCTGTGGAAAGAGATCTGGAGGTTTGGCTTGGTGGCAAGTTGACTTTGAGTTGATGGTGTTACCTGGCAGCAAGAACAGCCAACCATGTCCTCGGGCACATCAAGCACAGCATCGCTGGCCAGTCGAGGGAGGTGATTGTCCCACTCTGCACTGCACTGCTACAGCCCTACCTCCAGTGCTGTGGGTAGTTCTGGGCATCTCAATATTAGCAGAACATCAAACTATTAGAGTGTGTTCAGGGGAGGGCAACCAAGATGGTGAAAAGCCTTGAGTGCAAGACTTACAAGGAATGGCTGAGGTCACTTGGTTTGTTCAGCTTGGAGAAGGCTGAGAGGTGGTAACCTCTGGCAGTCTACAACTTCTTCAAGGGGGGCAGAGGAGGGGGAGGTGCTGATCTCCTCTCTGTAGTGACCAGCGACAGAACACAAGAAAATGGAATGAAGATGTGTCAGGGGAAGTTCAGAAGATTGGACATTTGGAAAAGGTGTTTCACCAAGAGGGTGGTCAGTCACTGGAACAGGTTCCCCAGGGAAGTGGTCACAGCACCAAGCCTGTCAGAGTTCAGGGAGCATCTGGATGATGTTCTTAGTCATACAGTTTAGTTTTAGGTGGTCCTGAGAGAAGCAGGGAGTTGGACTCGATGATCCTTATGGGTCACTTCCAACTTGAGATATTTTATTATTTCTTCATTGCCTTCAAGTGATGAGTCCCCAGAAGTTATTGTTAGTGATCTCTAAGCATATGTTTCACAGAGTCATAGAATGTCCTGAGTTGGAAGGGACCCACAAGGATCATGGAGTCCAACTCCTGTCCCTGCACAGGACAACCCCACAGTTCACACCATGTGTCTGAGGGCACTGTCCAGTNAAGGTTTCTGCACCTTGTATCATTAAAAAAAAAAAACAAAACGAAACAAAAACCTTTCAATGACACAGCTCATAGGCCATCTAATATGTTTCTAATGTGAACACGCCCTCCTCAGGATGCAACACGCACTGATGTGGTAAGCACATAACTACTTGCTGTAGCAGGACCACTAATAAATAAAATAACATTGATTCCTGAGGAATATGATGGGTAACTTCTGTCTGTGCTTATTACCCCTTATTTTGATATAGTTCATGATGATCTTACTTTAACTCCTTATCAATATACAGTTCTTCCCTATGACTTGATCTGGAAGTATTTTTCACTGAATATTAAATATTTTACTTGACTCCAAGTCTATTGCATTATCCTCGTCAAAGGAGGTGGTTTTAATGACATTAGTCTGGCTTTTTTGCATTCAGAACCACATTGCATATTATTCCTCTTCTCATTTACTTCCATTACTTGATTCTTCTTCCTTTATCAAGTTAGTAACAGAAATTTCTTCTCAAAGGTCACTGAAAAGAGGCTGCAGAGCATGTACAAAGCTATTTTCATTGATATAAATATTTATTTGTAAATAATTCTGTCTCATATAAATGTCTGTAAAATTCGGATGAATATTATATAATATCTTCCTATTACAGCCAGACCTCTGGTTTAAGATGCCTTCCATTAAGGCTTCCTTTCAGGGATCCTGGACACTCCCAAGGAGACCTTGACTTAGAGTGAATTCTACATGCCATCATAAAACTAGAATAGCTTTTTTTTTTAAATTGGAAATGTAGATCTAGGTAGAGCTATGGAATTATTTCCATCAATATTTCTTGTAAGCCTTTTGTGGTTCCAGGAGAAGATTTAAGGGCTTGTGTATCTGGTTTTCCTTGTTCTTCAGTAAATATAGGCCTGTTTTAAATTTCGCATCAGACTACAAAACTTGTTTCTGCATCAGAGACCAAACTACTCCTTACTTGAAAGTAAACATTTCATTCAACGCATCCTTATAGGACTCCAACTGATTGGGAATTTCTTGTCTTCTTGCTTATTTTTGACTCTACCAGGCAGGAAGATATTTGAGATTCTGGTCAGTGTGTCTTCTGGATCTGAAAGCAGTTACTCCAGTGCCTTGCTGAGTGCCATTTCAGCTTTTTTGGATGCCCCCAGAATACATATTTGTTTCTTCTGTATAGAAGATAGCAGGCCAGTAAATGCATTTACTTTGAGATAAGGGTGCTTTCCTGTTGATAAAGAAGAAGGTGAGGTATGTTTCAGATTTCATTGGAGGACTTTGCAAGTCTTTCTCAGAGAACAAAAATCAAGACCAGGACAGTTGAAATAACTCATTTGTTTTCTTTTCCTGATGATCTGTGACTCTTTCTGTTTTCTGTGGTAAACGCAATACTAATTTCTAAACAGAAGTGATATGCCTCAGTGGGATTGAAATAATTATATACATCTGTTCACAGTTCTTTGTAGTTTTGATTTGGTGTTCTGTTTTGGTTTGCATTTGCTTACCTTTTATTATAGCAGAAAATGGTGGAAGAGATTTGTTGCTGAGATATGGATTGAGTTTTTATTTTTGACTTGTATTGAGCTGAAAGCTGAAATTCACTTTAAAAGTCTTTTTATTAAATAAAACTACCTGCATAACTTATCAAAGTAAGACTTGCATACATATTTAATTAATTAAGCAAATAAAATAACTGCAGTTAGTGAATTACAATAGAATCATAGAATCATTTGGGTTGGAAAGGCCCCTTGAAATCACAGAGTCCAACCATTAACCTAACACTGCCAAGTCCACCATTAAACCATGTCCTTAGGAGCCACATCTACATGTCTTTTAAACACCTCCAGGGATGGTGACTCAACCACTTACCTGGGCAGTCTGTTGAGCTGATTGGGTTTGTTACCAGTATGTCACATGCTAAATATCATGCTTTTCCACAAATCTGATTCATATACTGAAAGGATGGTACAAGCCTCCCTTCTTTAAAACAAAACCCAAACACACACCCTTCCAAAAAAACATAATCGGTTTCTTAGCTTACCTGAATAAATTAAATCAAGTGGAAGGAAAAGATTTATGTGTATCTTAGAAACAATATCTGTTGAAATTTTTTCATCTTTTCACATTCTCTACTGCTTGTACAACGGCTATCTCCAGAGCAGCAGTTTGACTTGCTTCAGAGCTATAGCAGCAAACAAGTGATTCTACAATTCTCCTTTATTATTAAATTAATACTCAATTTTTTCCTTTTGTGCACCCTTAGTAACCTCAGCTGTGATCCTCCAAATGTCAGGAAGGGCCTCTTCTGCTTCCACTGCTACCTGGTTGCATACGTACAAATAAAAAAGCATTCATGTTAGTATGTCTTCTATGAGTACAGATATATCTTGTTTTCCACTACTCCTACCGAGCCTCACAAAATTTGTATGAACCTGCTTCTGAGTGAATGTGTTTTCTGTTTTGAGTGAATTACCCCACGCTGTCTCTAACCTTCCTGGTGGAGTATTTAAAATATTGTTTATGTTTAAATCTGGTGGTTCCTCCACTACAGCTGGTTTTAATCTTCCCCTCTCCTTTTCTGTGGGCCACTAACACTTTACAAGTAAAGCATGGCTCTGTGTAGAAAATCCTTGTATGTATATGTGGATGTTGTAAATGTGTATAAATTACCTTTCCTTGGCTCTTGAGAACAGCCTGTAGTTCCCCAAGGAATTACAGGCTAAAAAAAAAAACCCTACTCTGTTGGAGTTTTGTGATGTTTCATTTCTGCCACGTTGGCCAAAGGTTTGTGTTTCAGTAGCTGGTCCATGCTGGGGTAGGTAAGTGGTTTCTGGAGGAAAAATAGTGCAAGGTTATGTGGCACCATTCCCAGATTTATACCTGGATTTTCTGTTTGGTTCATTTAGCGGAGAATATTTTGTTAGCTGAATGTCTGCGCCTTTTTTGTTTGTTTGTTTGGGGTTGTTTGTTTGTTTGGGGCTTTTTGTTTGGTTGGTTTTTGTTTTTAGTGAGGTTTCAGGTGCGTCGTGTTGCTGTGACCCCTCTGCTCTCCGGAGCAGCCTCCCACTCTTCCATTGGGACCCACACCCGGGCCTCACCTGTGCCTGGCCTGGGCAGAGTGCATCTGGCAAGCCGTGCTGCACTGCGACACCTCCATGCCAGCCAGAGCAAAGGCACAAGGTGGCCTCCAGAGCCACAGGCTCCTGCCAAGAGAAGTTCCCATTGCAGAATGATGGGATTTCATTTAACATCTCCTTTCCAGGCTTAGTCACAGTCCTGAGGGATGAAGGGCCAGTGCTGTGCCATGACCCCGGACGCCTCTCCCCTCCTTACAGAGCACTGTTGTGTGGCCAGTCATAGAATCACAGAATGTCCTGAGTTGGAAGGGACCCACAGGGATCATGGAGTCCAACTGCTGTCCCTGCACAGGACAACCCCACAGTTCACACCATGTGTCTGAGGGCCTTCTCCAGTCTCCTCTTGAACACTGTCAGGCTTGGGGCCGTGACACCTCCCTGGGGAGCCTGTTCCAGTGTCCACCACCCTCTGGGGGAAGAACTTTTTCCTCATGTCCAACCTAAACTTCCCTGGCACATTTCCACGTTTCCCTTGTGGAAAGGCACCTCACGATCTTGCACAGACCCGATCTTTTCTCTCTTCCCCTTCTCTCTCTCACCATCTTTTCAGTGTAGAAAAATATGTTCCCATGCCTAGGTACTCAAAGTGTTTGTCGTGTTTCACAGGCCGGGATGCTCTTCTCGGTCCAAAACAGCGAACTGACCGCTCTGGGTATTGGCATGTAAATCAGTGTGCTGACCTTGCGGGGAACCCATCCAAGCTGCAGGCTGTGTCCTGAGCTTCAGGATGTCGGCAGTCTGAAACCCTGGGCTGTGCTGCGCATCTTAATGATGGAAACCACTTCAAATTCATGGTAGTATTCAAAACAGTACAGGGAGCAGGGCTGGCATAGCAGGGCTGCCCTATCAAAAGTTGTTTGCTACTTTTTTCCTGTAACAGCCATCTGGCATTTGAAGTTAATGCTGTTCCTATCCACCTTAATTATCCTCTGCAGAGATTTTGCCCAGTTGTGTGTTCATAGAATCATTTCAGTTGGAAGAGATTCTCAGGATCACATACATGGAAAGCCAGTTGTCCCTTCTGTAAGACCTTCACCTGTGTTTGTAGGTGATTGTGCCCCATCTTGTCAGCTCCTGGTTAAGCTAAACAACTGCCGCTTGTTCAGTCTGTGCCCCAAAATAACAGTCCTGGACTCCTTTCCTCAGTGCTCTGCCCTGAGCTTGTTCTAACTACTTTTGTAGTCCACAAGTTTCTGAATTGTGGTAACAAGAACTTGGTGTAATGTTCTGAGGCTTATACAATAGTATTTTAATATTGTTACTTAATACTAGGACACAACAGCCAATAGTTAATAATACTGATATACTGTTTTCTTGTGGGGACAACTCTTTTTTGCCCCCACTCAATTTGTCCACATCCACTGACTTTCCATTTTCTTCATCCTCCTTTTCTTGTCTTCCTAATGTGCTGCAAATCTCCTCCTTTCTCTGCACCGTCTAGAAATTTAGTCTGTTAAGCAGGCTAACACTGTGTCCAGTGTGTTTCCACATCGCATCCCCAGCATCTTTTTGCATGCGGTACTTTTATCTGATTTTCACCTGGAGACCTCTGTAGCTGTCCCTAACAGTCACTTTGGGAATGAACCCCTTTCTGGTCGTACTAAAAACTAATCTAATGAAAGTTCTTTATGTAGTAAAGTTGAAAGATATTTGAAATGGTTTCAGACAGAAGGCAAATGTTTGCTCTGATGCTGAATGGGTGCAAGGCACGTAAGTAGCGCTGTGATTGATGTTTGTCCAAAGGGAGGGCAGATACTTCAAGATACTCTAGCTTAAGCACAGGCGTATTTGTTGGTTTGGGGATGTAAACTGTCAAAGGGTGAAATGAAAAGTACCTGCAAAGTAGGTTAAGTGGCATTTCAGGTAGTGCCCAGTAACATCCAGGGTGGCACTGGCTACTCCAATACTCTTTGTTTGTTTTCACAAACCAGCGCCTCCCAGTTTCTGAGCGGACGACTGCTGCGAGGAGACCCTAACCTCTTGATTTCAAAGAAGCCAACGGTTCGCTGGTGCCGCTGTGGTTAATGTAAGAAAGGTGCCTTGCCATAAACTTTTTCCGAGGTATTCAGCAAGGTTGGAAAGAGGTCGGCCTGGGCAGGAAGCCCTTGTCTGTGCTATAAAGAAAATAGCAAGCAACAAAATGAAAGCATCAAAGGACCAACAGGATGCAGTCCCAGGAGTCCTCTCTGGCATGTTAGTCCTTCTTGAAAGTTAGCATTGAGTGAAGAGTGACCTTAAAACTCGCTTCATTTAAACAGACTGGGCTCAAGTTTAAAGTTCAAGGCATTTTGTTTTTTCACCTGTTTCCTACAGTTTTAAGAAACTTCTGAAGAATTAATGTGTAACTATATCTGGTCACTGAGCCAACACAGAATTTTTCTCAAGGGAAAATAATGTTACTGTATGTAGGGAGAGAAATTGATACATTCTGAGTTGCAAGAAAAAAGTTTCAACAAAATAAAACCCAAAACTACTGCGATCACAAACAGCCATGGAGCTGTGCTATTTATTTTATTTTTTGAAATAAACTGCTCGGATTCACTAATTGTCTGAATCATAGTGAAAAGATGTTTTTTGTTGAAGCTGCTGCTGCTGCTGCTGCTGCTGCTGCTGCTGCTGCTGCTGCTGCTTGGAAACAAGGGCTTTTTCGGGGCACAACCTGGGAGCAAAGAGCCTGATCATGGCAGTTCAGCTTCATCTGCAAGTGAGTGTTGGCTGAGCCAGCGACTGGCCCTGTGGCCACCCATCCCTCTCACCACACTGGAGCTGTTGGTCTCTGAGAGAGAAAACTAAAGCCCTGAGCAGGAACTCCATCGGTAGGTGAGGGCAGATGTGAATATAGTGATGAAGCCCTACCAGCACTAACGCCGAGCGGAAGCTTGGGGTCCTGGCCAGTGCTGGTTATGAGATGCTTTTTTTTTTCACCCAACAGCATCTTCTACTTCCGTGATCCTGAAATAGTGACTTTATTTTCTGGTCTTTGCAGCTCACGTAATGAAGCAACTAGTAATTGATCCCACAAGTGGTTCAGCAGGTCCTCTTTCACAGCTAAAAAAATAGTTTGAAGAGATGACATACAGATTTCACTCACATTTCCCCATGCCATTAAATTTTAATGATTCTGGCATGAATATTTCATGAAATACCTTCTGAATGGGTTTGTTTTGTCCTGGAAGCTAATACTCAGTATAGAGCCAGGGTGGGGATGGTTTGGTTTTGGTGGGTTTTCTTTTCCTCTTAGGTTGTTTAGTGTAGCTAAGAAGTGTCAAACTGGATTAATTGAGAAAAGGCAACTTGTTGGTGATTCAGTGATGGAATATAGTCTCTTAACTCTTTTCAGCTGCTTAGTGGAAGTCTGTGAAATAACCCTCAAATAAAATCTGCTCTTTACTCTCCTGCCACAAGGTGGCTAAAAACATTTCGAAAGCTGCCAATGCGCTAGTGCTAGCAATGATGTTGATACACCAAACAGCCTGTCTGCACCACAACACATGCTGCACAGGAGACTGGATTTATTGCATAGAAAATTGTATACATCTTATTTATATTGAGTGATGTTCAGAAAATGCCAGGTTTATTTCAATCACTCCATGGCTGGGGTTCCCTCGGCTTGGCTTTGAGTTTTTGGGTTTTCTAAGGGAAGGAGAAGTAATGGCGCATAGCTCATCCTACGTGAGCCTTAGGACCATGGTGGACACCAGAGGGGTGATGGGGAGTTCAGTGGCTGCCCATGGGCAAATCCACTGCTCTGCCAGCACAGCAGCCTCACAGCTCTACACAATCTGTGGTTGAAACTTCAGGTTCCCACTCCATCTCCATTCATGCCAACTGCTGAATCCATCTACTCAAATACTAAATTAGAAACACTAACTCAAACCTGGCTTAGCAAGTTATTTTGTTGTTGTAGTAGCTGATTTTTGTGGGCCCTGCACTAGGATGAGGGATTTGTTTCTTTAAATCAGTACCGGTTCTGAATAGCAGGTTGTGGCCCCATCAGAAATGCACCAATTTCAAACAGGCAGTGCTCTTCCCTGCAAACTTTTTGGATGTTTATCACCAGCTGTACAGTACGGACACAGCTTTTGTTTAATGGGAAACAAAGCGTATCTTTTTCTCACAGATGCACCGCTCTCTGTCAAGCTTTTTATGTGCGTTTTAGGTTTCCCTTTTTATTTTTTAACTTATTAACTCTGACAAGTAACCTCTTGGTTGTGAACAACTTAATTCACCATTCATTTTTCTGATTCAAAGTGAACACGAGTGCCCTAATCCTCTAATGGGAATTAATTGCATGTTTCAGTGCTTAACTCTGATCCTTTCTCAAGCCCCACTGGGACAAGTTTCTTCCTGAAGGATCTGTGTTTGTTATTCAAAACACAATCTGAAAGGTAATGATTTTTCTTATAAAAGGGAGTCAGACCAACTGAATATTAATGCTCTTTTTATTGTGAGAGAATGAGCTGCATCAAAAAAAAAAAACAACCTTGTTTATGTCATGAAGGATAAATTACACTGAAGTATATCTGATAAAATACAGGGGCAAAAAAATCAGCACTGTCTTTTTTCCTTAAGAGAAAGCTGTTTGCCGGTACATACAGGCACACACCATGTTTGCTAGGAAAACTGTATTCTGTTACAAAGAAAAACTGTTTACTTACCAAGGGGGAAAGTGGTTTGCTGCTGAGCATTTTAAATGACACTCTTCTTAGCCAGCAACGTACCCCTTTGATAACCCACCTTATCTAACAGTTTACTAAAATAAAAATAAATGGCAGAAAATAGATTAAGTTTCTACTTCCAGTGTGTTTTTAAAGCTGTTTCAACCTTTATATACATTGTTTAATGACACTCTTTCCAAAAGGAGGTGCATGTGCTCCTCAGATGTTTGGTCCCTGGTGTTGGAGTAACTGCCCAATGGCTGTGGGTTGGGCGATGGAGAGACAGGTTCTGCCCAGCCCGTGTCCAAGGGCAAAATGTGGGAAACCATCAAATAGTGCAAGAACTGCTTCTGCCCTACAGAAATTATGGGAGATGAACAAGGCACAGCATGAAAAAATAACCCAACAATTATGTCAAGGGACAAACTATGAAGGTAGTCTTTTAAAAAACAAATAAAAACCTTTCAGTAAAGCCAGCCTTTTATCCCATTTAAACCAATCTTGATCGGTTTGTGTTCACAAACAAATACTGTACAACATCATTCAGGGTCTGTTTTCAAGAGAGGGCTAGCACATGTGCAGATCAGCTACTTCAGATGGTCAGCACTTTGGTGTACCTGCCTGGGGAAAGGGAGGAGCATGGCATTATGTGGCTTTTCTGCCAGCCAGCCCTAACTTCCAGTTTTGTCAGGCCTGAAATACCACATCCCCCTCCCAGGCCATCCCCAAGGTAAATAAATGGAAATAATACTTGTACAGCTCTCTTGGACAGCAAGGGTGAAGTTGTTTGTGAACACTGCAGTGTCTAGTCTTACCAGCTCTGTAAATGAGGTTTGTTACCTAAGATTTATCAGCAGCGCCAAGGGGAGCCATTGTTGTCCGTCCTCCCCAGAAGAAGCAGAACAGACTTGTCCTCTCAGACATGTCACTTGGGATGTGGTTGCCGCAGGCCACCCTGCTTCTCTCCCCGGAGCCACAGCTCTTGATCTTCAGCATTTGTCAGTCAGCCAGCAAGTACGACCTCAGCGCTGGGGTTACCGAAAGTCCTTCAGCCTGTCCGTGAAGTGACTCAACGCCGGGTTAAACTTGCCCTGCTGCTCTGCTGGCGTGCCTCATTGTGCTTATAAGCTCTGGCCTGAAAGCTTTTTCATCCGTCTTCGTGACAGACAGGTCCTCTGTTTGCCTTGGTGATGTCCCAGTTTGTCCGTAGCTAACTTGATGTAACTACAAACACTGTGCTGCTTGCTCTTCTTTTCCTTTTTTTTTTTAAGGCTGTGACCAAGCTGGTGTTACTGTTTGAAAAAATACCACCAAATGCATCCAACTGCAACACAGCATGACCCAAAATTTGAACATGTTAATTTGCTTTCAGATGATTAATGCCACTGTGATTAATCTTACCATTAAACAAGGAGACATCCAAACTTCCAACTGCAACCAGGCTCTTCTGTTACTGAACAAAATGTTGTTTCTCAAATACTGATTGAGTACTGCCATGGCGAAAGGAGAGCCTGAGCAGAAGACAGAGAGAAGCAGGCACTTCCCCAGGGGAAGCCTGAGGTGGCACTGCCAGGTGGCCCAGGTAGCATGTGAGCGAGTCCATCAGTGCAGGCTTTAAAAAAACAACAGCCCACCCCAACACGGGAAAACAAACTGACTGTTGCTTCACCCCTGCAAGGTTTGGCCTGGGCTAGTTAAACCATAAATGCAGTGGAGCAGCATAGGAAGGTGTCTACTTAGCATATGCTTTATGAGAAAAAAAAAAAAAAAAATCATGGTTCAGTTCACCTAACTGGAGCTTGTTTCCATCACTGAGATGACTCCCATAATGGTGAGAGAGAAAAAGACGACAGGCCCAGCTCGGTGCTCATTTCACAAGGCTCAGAGATGCATTGGCTGATGTTGGGGATTCCTTAGAGAAACAGCAAAGAACAGCAAGGGTGACTTTCTCCTGGTGCCAGTTTTTCACTGTTACAGTTTTTCACTGAAAACTTTAGAGAGATATTTGAATTTACTAAGATATTTAAAATGAGATGTAGGACTACATACTTTTGTACATGCCTGAAGTCTTGCATGTACAACACATCTTGGTGTGGGTGCAGATCTCCAAAGCATTGGCCAAAGCAGCCACGTGGGTAACGTACATCTTTGTCTTTTAGCTGCTTTTGCAGGTACGATGGCTCGTGTCTTCGTCTACGGCACGCTGAAGAAGGGCCAACCCAACTACAAGCACATGATCAACACGGCCAAGGGGCTAGCGAAATTCCAAGGAAGGGGCCGCACAGCGGAGAAGTACCCACTGGTGATAGCAGGAAAATACAACATTCCTTACATGCTGAACATCCCGGGGACAGGACACCACATTGCTGGGGAGATCTACACAGTTGACGACCAGATGCTGCAGTTCCTGGATGAGTTTGAAGGCTGCCCAGACATGTACCAGCGTACCCTGATGAGAATCGAGGTGGTGGAGTGGGAAGGGAAGAGCGGCGCGGGCGAGAGCATCATGGAGTGCTTCGTGTACAGCACGACGACGTATCCACCCGAGTGGGTCGGCCTCCCCTACCATGACAGTTACGACTCCTCCGGGAAACATGGCCTCTCCTACGTCCTACGTGAAAGCCGGGATTAGAAACGGGAGGTAATGCAGCCCGGCCGAAGATGTAGCACTAAGCCCATGTCGACGAGTAACCCTGCCAGGAAAGTTGTAATACCTTTCTATTAATACAGGATCTCTTGTAACCTTTCCAACTCGGGCGCCTTGGCGCTACTGTTCAAGTCTTGTAGGCCCAGAGATGGGGACTCATCCCCAGTCAGTGTCTTCCTCATCCCCGCTAACCTGCTGCCAGTCACCAGGTTCACATGAAGTGTAAAATCACTGTATCTGTGCACATACGTTTTGGGGTCCAGTTATTTTTCTCCATTTCCCCCCTTTGCCTCAGTACATGACTGAGGTCAGTGAAAAGCAGAGGAACAGACTAATTTTATTTTTTTTTTACCTGAACTGACAAATTTTCTTGTGTAGCTCTCCAAGGTGGCTGGAATAATGAAGATACTGTTGCACTAACAGCTGAAACAGATTAAAAAAAATCATGTCTGCAAACAGAGTAAAGCACAACTCACATATAATATCGACTTGTAATGGTTTTTAGTAGATTACTGAATGTAGATGGGGAGAGATGACCACATAGATATTACGCACTTCAAGACATATTAAATTGCTGGAGAAACAGAGAAAATTTAAAGACTATTCTTACTCTCTGTTGTTTTCCTGAGCTGGAAAAGAGTATTTTAAAAACATATTTACTTTTATAAGGTACTGTGAAGAAGTATTAAAAAATATAAGAAAATTACATTTTAAATTATCTTTTTAATGTAGCATTCTAAGCACTTCAGGTACCACTTCAATTCACTGAGTGATGGTGGGGTTGGGGAGTAGGGGTGGGTACTGGGGACTAGGAAAAGCAAACCTGGTATCAGCTGCCTGCCACACTACAGCAGCTGCAGCTGTTATGAGCACTTACCATCAAGGTGACTTTTACCCAAGCATGATGCAGAACTTGAAACCATATGCAAACTGAATTTCTTATCGAGGGAAAGATTTTTTGGTATACATTACACAAAAAAATATCCAAAGGATCAGGAGTGTGATGATTGCAACATTAAACTGGGGGAAAAAAAAAAGTAAAGAAGACTATTGTCCCTCCTGACCCAACCAACTGTGCTAGTTTCTGTACAATCTGGGAAAATTGTCGCTTTCTGTTATGGTACTGTGCCTTATATTTTCTTTCAAATGCAGTGTTTGGTACATATAGATTGTACAGTATACAAAGCTGCCAAAGGGATGTGAGCAGGGAACGTATGCCATGCAGTGAGCCAAAGTACAATTCAGTGTCCTGAGGATGCCATTAAGAACAGTATTGTACTTTTGCTTCACTGCCAGTAGCACCGTGATGGCTGGAGGAGATCTGGGGTAGGGATCAGCACAGGGATCCAGGGTAAGGAATCCGCCTGAACTGACCAGTAACAGGTACTGCCACCTCTCATTCAGAAAAACAGACAGAAAGCTTGTGTTGCTGCAGGATCCAAATTAAGTAATTTTAAAGTAGAATAGCCACGTTGTGTCTCTTTACCACAATACTTTTTTTTTTTTTTTTAGTTTAGTTCAGGGCAGCCTGCAGGACCTGAACTGTGCCCCTTTTGGAATGGCAAGGTGGCATTGAAGGAGATTTATAGGAAAATCTGTGGAGTGTCTGCCTCAGTTTCTCCAGCTCCAAAAGCATTGACTTTCCTTTTGGGCAGGCACTACCCAAACACTCTCTTTCCTCATCTTGATGGGTTTTTTAAAACTAATTAACAAAGGCAGATCCTTGTAGTACATTATTCCGTCTTGGCTGTGTGATTTAGTTGGCAGCTTCTCAATCACATGAAAAAATGCCTCTTTATTCAAAAGTTTCAAGCAGAATGAACCGTTCTGGTCAAACATGAGTCAGCAGCCCCGTCACGGACTGTTTTCATCCTTCACCTTCCAGTAAATGGCCCAGGCACCTCTGGCCAGAGGGGTTTTTCTGGGAAGTTGTGTGACTCTGCACATCCTAGACAAGAAAACGAGAGCAGGTCCCCTTCTCTCTGGGACAGTGGTGAAGGCACAGCAGGAACAGCGTCTCAGAGGTATGTTAAAGAAAACAGTTGTAGTAGGAGAGCCCACAGGCAGGAGTAGCCCAGTGTCCCGGCCCAGGAGCCGGCAGCAGCGGGGACCCAGGGAAGAGCACAGGGACAGAGAACACGGTGCTCGGTGTGCAGCTGTCACTGTTCTGGTGAGCTGCAGGCGCTGGCTTACTGAGGGAGGTCAATTAATGGAAGCAGGAGCCTCTGAGAACCACACACTAACATTCTGAACCTAGTGAAATCTTCTGGTATCTTCGCCATCCTGCAGCACTGAGTTCCTGAATGAGGAGGGGAAAAAAAAATACATCCTCTTACCTGTTCTGAGCAAGTCACCAGCCCTCTCACTTCTGTTCAAGTCTTTTAAATCTTCCTCCTCTCCAGGTCCTCTGCTTTCCCACCACTGGATACACAGCTCTTCTAGCAGGATATAGTCTTGTGTTACGAACAGCCCTAGTTCTTCACACAGGCTTTAGCAAGAGCCTCCGCACAACAGAAAATCAGACACTTGGGTGTCCCCTTCCTGTAGGAGTTGAGGAGGGGACTTGGCCTAAGGGACAGCGAGTGCCTCTAGCAACACCCCAGGGTGGCCAAGGGGCTTCGAGGACACTGGCAGCTACTTCTGGAAGGACTTGCATCCAGTAATCAATAGAAAGATAAAGGGGAGGGAAATTTGAGTATGGAGTCTGAATACAAGAAGAAAATTGCCTTACAACTGTAAATGAAAATACACAGGGAAAATCTGCACTAGCAAAACAAAACATCCAACCTGCAATTTAAATCTAGTCTATACAAAGGCTTCAAAATATTACAAAAAATCTGAGCAGAATTTAAGCCATCAGCAGTATTTGTTCAGTGCTCACACAGAGTGTAGGAAGACTGCTTGGTTAACCACTCAGTGGTTAATTTTTCACTCTTACCAACTATTTTGTACAGTTTGTCTGGGGCCTCAAACCAGTGATACTATAATGGAGAAGATGAATCGGATATGGGCTTTTGTTTTCTTTCTTTTTTGTTTTTAAAGAGGCTTTTCCTGTTTTAAAGCAGAAATGGTATTTTATTGATTTTATTTGATCCTGAAAAAATCAAAGAATTACAAAGGTTATGTACAAGTATTTCTGGAAGTAAAAATCTGGGATCTGTTGCCAAGGTTTAACATCTGTGTTTGCTGTCTTAACCACTGATACAATAAATATGACTGTATAAAATCTGGCACATAGGACTGTCCATCTTCTGTGTTGAATTGCCTTAATTTTACTTTACGGATGGAAATAATAAAGGTTTAGCTAATTCAGTGATGTGGAGGCAACCTTTCATTCCAGTTCCACCAGCAGATCTCCTTCTCCAACAGTATCACCAGCTTTGCAGTGCACAGCTTTCACCTGCGGTACAGAAACAGGAATCATTTCAAATCTTCCTCAGCAGCGTGGTTAAATCAATGGCTATGGAGTAGCACGTTATGCTGGAAGGGCCTGGAGACGTTGCCAGCTCGAGCTCCAACACTCAGAGTCCAGCTGAGTTTTGAGTATCTCTCAACATGGAGACTGCACCACCTCTGCAGTGCTTGACCAAATTGTTTCCAACACCTACCACTTGCTGTTTTTCTTATTATTTAGGTGCTTGAATATCTGAACATCAGATCAAGATGGCACTTCTAAAAACTAAATTTTTAGACAACAGCCTCTTCAACACTCATGCTTTGACATTTCAAGAAACATTCCAGTATCTCTTGCATTACAGATTTTAAGTATAACTGAATTTTGGGACTTCAGCCAGGAAGTGGCTTTCCCTCAATCCCCAGACAGCTGACATAGATGGATTCAAATCTGAATTTGAATCCTTTAACATAACTGAACTTGGCAAAGGGCTACCACTGTCAAATAAATGCAGCTACATCTGTAGATGAATTACGTAGTCATGTGCAGATTCCTGAATTTCAAAACACAAACATTTTATACTAATCCCCCATTTCCTTTATAAGAGGCTGTAACATCTTTGAATTCTCTTTCAGCACATGGAGCTCCAGAAAGTATTTGAAGCTGTACATTAGAGTTTGATTGCAATATGAATTCAGAGCTCACACTGCCGTGCCCAACCCTTGTTCAGCAGTTAGCTCCGTTTAGACATCCAAATGTTACCTTGGCTTCCTACAGGCAACCCGCAGCACACCCAAAATACCAGGCTGCTGAGCCTGCGCTGTTGCCCAACTCCGAGTTTGGCAGCCGAAGCCAGGCGAGCCGTGAGCTCTGGCTCCGCAGCACGGGCACGGTCCCTGCGCTGCCCCAGAAAAGGAGCTGAATGCTGTACACAGCCTGAGACACCAGACATGCACAAAAAAGAGCTTTATTTCTAAATCAATAGCTAGGCAGCCTACCCAGTTCCCGAGTCTCGGTCTTTTAAGAGATGAAAGCAGTGTGAAAAATATTATTTCTTTTTCTACAAAGCCATGGTTCAGCAAATATGGTAGCTGGCCAGTGTTTCAAACTCCCCAGTGATTTTTGACATGCAGGGGGGCAGCTCCCCGTCCCAACCCAGGCGCAGCTGACCCGCAAGAGACAGGAGGGACGCCAGCTCCTCTCCATCCTTCCCTCGTTTCTAAACCACCTGCAGCTGGAGTAAACTCAAAGTAGATAACAAACAAGCCACTTTTCTCACAGTCACAAACAGGAAGACGGGGTTTGATGCAGAAAAGGAATTCGGCCGGGAATGGAAATGGGAACGTCTTCCAGCTGAAGACAAATGAACTGGGTTTCAAAACATGGTTTCAAAGCATCAAAACGTGGACTAACGGCCAGCGCCAAACATCCCATTCCTGCGGCGGGGCCAAGTTCTTTTAGGACTCAGAGCCACGACTTCGCACTGCGGAACGGGGTGAATTTTGTTTAGCAGCTTCCCTTCCACACAGCCTAAAACTTATTTCAATTTTTCAAATTCTTAAAAGAAGCAAATAATTTGTTTATTATTAAAATGGAGCTGTCAAGGGTCATTGTAAGGTGCACATCAGGCCCATGGAATGGCCCGTGCACCATTCAAATCCCACTTTGAAGGCTTTAATAAGCCAAACGTGGGGCTTACGTGGCATCTGTACAGAGCAAGTGGGAGATATTTATTATTTGGAGCAGTGCAAGCAGGGTTTTAAGGAACAGGCCCACAGGCTGCAGCACACCTTGGTGGGCAAGGGCAGGTTAAAGAAAAAAACAAAGTGGTGGGTGGAATGGAGGTGGAATGGCATTTCATTACAAATGCTCACTACTTAAAAATAGTGGATGCAAAGAGCAGCAATAAGAGGTTAAACAAAGGAAGCAAAGATGAAAACCTAAATGCTGGCAAACATTAATCAAGTGAGAAAATAAATTACACAGGAATTAATGCATGAAATAAAATAATAAAGTGGCAATGTTAGAGCAACAAGAGAAGGCACATTCTCCCTCTCTCTGCCTTTTTTTTTTTTTCTCAAGACCCAATTTTGCAGGAGATGCACTGGAAGAGGCAAGTCCCAGGTCCCAGCCTCAGAGACAATCTTAGAGCTGTGCCAAATAAGCCTTTCTTGTAAACACACAAACAGTCCTTGGCATGGAGACTCATCTGGAGATCTGAGCAAACAGCAAACCTTGCCAGCGGCCAAACCTCGCCCCGCCCCGGGCCGTCCAGGCTCCTCGCTGCCTCCCTCTGGGCTCCGGGGTCTGCGCTGGGGTCTGGTTTGTTATTTTTAATGGCAAAATGGCAGCGCTTCAGGGGGAGCAGAGGGGACAGACAAGGGCTAGGACAGGCTGGGAAATGCAAGATAGAAGGCATCATCCAAATTGCTCTCCCTTGGAAAGGGATGGAACAGGGGCTCATGTGGAGGTTTCAGACTGCGAATTATCATTTGGCACGGGGATGCTCTGAGGCCCCGATTTAGGGGCTGGAAGCCCCCAGACCAGATGGGGTTTAAGGCATGCCCTTGTCGTAGAAGCTGAACTAGTTCCCCGCCCGGAGCGCTGGTTTGGGTACATCCTGCGCTGCAGGAGGAGAGTCCCAGCTCAGGGGCTGCAACACTGATCCCCCTAGAAGCGAGATTCTGCAACGCACACAGCCTCGCAAAGCTTAACACATTTGCAGATCTAGGTTTCATATTTAACAGTCAAAGTAATCCTTTTAAAGTATTGTTTTTCTCATTTTCCTACAAAAGCACTTTCTATGCCTTGTTCTCAGTATGCTTTTGATGTTAAATCGTTTGCCATTAATAAATTAACTGGCAAAGAGATCTCTCTTCATCAACTGCTCTCCGGAAAGATGGAATTTGGAGAAATGGTCTGCAACACCTTTCAATTAAACTTGGCATTGTAACATCATAGAAAACAAATCATTTAGGAGAAAAAGAGTTGTATGAATTTCTGAAGCCAGTAAAACTATTTCCTGCTGTGCTATCTAAGGCTCGGGACTACTTAACAGCATTCACAGCAGATGCAAATGTTAAAAATTAAAGACACCTCACTTCGACAGACTTACAACAATCAGACTTAATTCCTTAACAACCAGAATCCTCCTTTTTTCCTTTTTAAATTCTATCCTATTTGACAAGTTGCATATGGTTTTAAGTGCCCCAAGGTAGCTTACCTTGCCTGTTTTAGCAGCAATCATACTGTTCTGCATTTTCATTGCTTCAATTACACAAATCTCTTGACCTTCTGAAACCTGGTAAAATTAAAGCGGTACAAAATGAGGACAGAGGATTTGAAATGCTCTGTGTAGGATTCTTCTGGAAAATAAAGAGATTATTTCATTAAACGCTAAAAGGACTTGCATGGCACAAGTCAAGTCAGACGGTTACACAGCCACGACACAAACCACAGCCACAAATCGCAGTTGCCTTTGACAAACTGGCAGCAGCATAAGGTAAAAAGGAATCACCTGCTTAAAACCATCACCCCAGACAAACCTGAAAGGCTCCTCTCCCACCCCACCCATTCAGCTCCAACTTCTACGGTTTGCATTTCACATCCATTGCAGTTCGATATTAAATCTAGAGCAAAATTGAATCCACGTAGTTTTGGCCAGGGAGCCTTTTCTTTTCCCTGGCGCAGACCCCACAGATACCAATCCTAATTCAGAAGCCACAAGTTTCTCGGTGCGCATGTGGGGAAGCACAATCTGGGAGCTCTGGCGACACCCCTGGGATGATGAGGCTCAGCAGAAGGTCACACCTCCGGACACGGTGGCACCTGGTGGCAGCTGAGGACGGAGGGGAGGGAACAGGCCTGCAAGGAACTGCCACCTCTTGTCGGCAAAGCAGGCGTCGTGGAGACCAAACCATCATTTTCACCACAGCCGACAGCTCCCAAAGGGAAACACTCACGTCCCAGTCAGATCCTCCCTCCAACACCGTGGACCACGCCGTGCAGGGGAAAAAAAATCACTCAAGGTTTTAGAGTGGTTGTGGGGGCTGCCTGGACATGGGGGGAAAAACACGGGATTTGGAATTTATCCCTCATAGACCCAGCGATCAGGCAGTCATCCCACAAAGACGGTGTGTGCTGGAGAGGGAAGGGGGCCGGGCCCTACGCGCCAGTATTTAGGACTTGTGTAGGTGCAACCCGCACCCCTTGGGGACGCCTGGGCTCCTGGTGCCCACTGCCTGTCTTCTCATTAGGGTCTTCTCCACATGTAGTCTGCATCCGCTCATTATCCCAGCAAATTTGGGATGCCTTCACTCTGATGGTAAAGTTTCATTAATGGGGGTCATTCGAGACCCGCAGAGATCTGGTCTATGTGGTGGTGTACGTGCCGGTGCCCTCGAAATGTCTTTACATATACATACACATATACACATACACACATATACATATTTCTAAAAACAGATGTAAAATGAATAATAATACATGTCTAAGGACAACTGCGTACCACTTTGGAGGAATATACTGTCTAAAAGACAGGTGTGAAGTCAGAGATCAAACGCGCATTGCACAAAGTACATTGTGACAATTCAATTTTCAATTTTTTTTTCCTAAAGCGTGCGCTAGCGTTCAGCATTTCCCAGTGCTACTCTTGGCTAACGCCAAATGTATATTTTAAGCAATGACTGAGAAGCATTGATGTCTGCCTATGGATGCTGAGCAAAACAGAAGACAAAACAAGATGTTAAAAGGTGTTTACACGCCATTTCTCCAACAGACTGCCAGCAGCAATACGGTGGGCTTTTGGGGGTGAATAAGGAAAGTGTTTGCTATGGGAACATGGTGTGCGAACCGGATACACGAGAATAACCAACGCTTCACCTGCAGAAATTCCATCCCAAGCTTCAGGTGAGCATTTAAGTCATTAGCAGTGTCAAATTCAGTGAGTAGTATCAAAGCCTTGTTCTTTGTCCCCAGTTATTTCCTCTCTATTCCATTTCCCTGCCTTTTGTTTCCCCCTTTCCACACCTGCTGCTCTGCCTGTAGCCTTGGTCCAGCAGCTCACTCGCTCTTTCTTTCTTTTCTTTCTCTTTCTTTCCTTTCTGTCTTTTCTTTCTTTCTTTCTCTCTTTCTCTTTCTTTCCTGTCTTTTCTTTCTCTTTCTTTCTTTCCCTTCCTTCCTTTCTTTTTCTTCCTTTCTTTCCTTCTTTCTTTCTTTTTCTTTCCTTGCTTTTCCTCTTCTTCTCCCTACCTCACCACTCAGCTTTTCTTCCAGCTGCTCTGAACTTGCCAGACATTTCTGAGGTTAAGAGGAAGCTATGAATACCAATTTCTGTTTAAGAAAAAAAAAAAAAAGGAAAAGAAAGGCAATAATATTTGTTGGAGGTGNCAACCCGCACCCCTTGGGGACGCCTGGGCTCCTGGTGCCCACTGCCTGTCTTCTCATTAGGGTCTTCTCCACATGTAGTCTGCATCCGCTCATTATCCCAGCAAATTTGGGATGCCTTCACTCTGATGGTAAAGTTTCATTAATGGGGGTCATTCGAGACCCGCAGAGATCTGGTCTATGTGGTGGTGTACGTGCCGGTGCCCTCAAAATGTCTTTACATATACATACACATATACACATACACACATATACATATTTCTAAAAACAGATGTAAAATGAATAATAATACATGTCTAAGGACAACTGCGTACCACTTTGGAGGAATATACTGTCTAAAAGACAGGTGTGAAGTCAGAGATCAAACGCGCATTGCACAAAGTACATTGTGACAATTCAATTTTCAATTTTTTTTTCCTAAAGCGTGCGCTAGCGTTCAGCATTTCCCAGTGCTACTCTTGGCTAACGCCAAATGTATATTTTAAGCAATGACTGAGAAGCATTGATGTCTGCCTATGGATGCTGAGCAAAACAGAAGACAAAACAAGATGTTAAAAGGTGTTTACACGCCATTTCTCCAACAGACTGCCAGCAGCAATACGGTGGGCTTTTGGGGGTGAATAAGGAAAGTGTTTGCTATGGGAACATGGTGTGCGAACCGGATACACGAGAATAGCCAACGCTTCACCTGCAGAAATTCCATCCCAAGCTTCAGGTGAGCATTTAAGTCATTAGCAGTGTCAAATTCAGTGAGTAGTATCAAAGCCTTGTTCTTTGTCCCCAGTTATTTCCTCTCTATTCCATTTCCCTGCCTTTTGTTTCCCCCTTTCCACACCTGCTGCTCTGCCTGTAGCCTTGGTCCAGCAGCTCACTCGCTCTTTCTTTCTTTTCTTTCTCTTTCTTTCCTTTCTGTCTTTTCTTTCTTTCTTTCTCTCTTTCTCTTTCTTTCCTGTCTTTTCTTTCTCTTTCTTTCTTTCCCTTCCTTCCTTTCTTTTTCTTCCNGTTGGAGGTGGGTTTTTTTAATAGCGTATTTCAGAAACAAATTTGCCATCCTCTGGTTAAACTCAGCTATCAAAAAGCCAAGGACATGGGCCTCCAAAGGTGCCTGAAGACTGAGATGCTAAGGAGTGCGGATCTGAAGCGAGTGGCCTAATTCCAAAGGCACAAGAAACTCTCTTCAAGCCCCAGCATGATCCGGTTTGCCGAAGTGGAACGTGGCTTCATCAGGCGGCCGTGTGCAAACGAACCAGTCTGCCGCTACCGCAGAGTTCTGGAAACGCATCTACTGGGAAAGTGCAGAACTGCCCCTGCGCTTCTTACGTACAGCACTAAAACGCCAGGAAGTGTGAGTGGCTGTGGCGTGGAAACGTCCACGGATCTGAATTTCTCCTCCGTTTCGTCCCTTTCTCAAAAACAAAGGGGTTTTTGTGCTTTATACGATACCTGCTGGGATGATGACAAAGGAAAGGGCGTCTGGGAAGGATAACCCACAAAATACATTGACAAAATACCCGTTTAACATCTCCTGGTCTTACTAATTTGGAAGGAAGGAGACACTTTTAGCACGTGTGAAAATGCTGTGTCAGTGCTTCTGATGACGCGCAATTTGTCGAAAATTACCTTGGTGAAAGTGTCACTTAAGCGCAGAAGTTTAATTACCGTTCTTATGTTAAACCTTTAGAGCTCCACTCATTGTGTTGCAAAGCGGTCAATCCTAAAATGAGGCACTTGTATCTCTCTCTTTTCTCTTTTTTTCAGTCTTTTGGGCTTTGTCCAATTTCTTTCATTCCATAATTGCACATATCCTTTTGCCTGTCATTTAGCCTGCAAAAGAAAACGGCAGCAATGTGCATGAGTTCTTGCTTCCTAACTTATTTAAGGATTTATCGGAACCATTTTTGATGTTGCATTTCTATCATATAATTTCTTTCTTTCAGTGGATGGCAAACCAATGTAAACCACCATCTTTACATTTCAACTTAGAGAGGCCTCAGTGATGACCCAAATTTGTCAAAACGGGCAGATAAAATCAAACAAAAAATCCGATTGATTGGAACCAAGTAAAATAAAAGGGCTCCTTTTCTTAGAGAAATAAAACTCAGGTATCTTTCTCACAGAGTTACGCTACAGACCAATCTACCTTTTACATTGCTTAGAATAGAAAAATAAAGAAGCGATTAACTATTAGACCTGCAGCCTGTATTTTAGTTGTTTTATTTCTGCGTGGCGCAGTTCAAAGTATCTGTTCAGTTTTGTTTTCTACGGGCTGAAAGGAAAAAAAAAATAAATAAAAGTAAAAAATAAATAAAAAAAAAATA
>VWYH01004918.1:1744065-1795460 GCA_013399365.1 Pampusana beccarii
AAAATAAAATAAAATAAAATAAAATAAAATAAAATAAAATAAAATAAAATAAAATAAAATAAAATAAAATAATAAAATGAAATGAAAAAAGCATTGAAGAGGAGGGTACTCAACATCTCGACGTTGCTGCCAATTGCGACGTGAATTTGGGAGCAGCCGACAGCCGTGTCTGCGCACCTCGGGGGCTGCAGGGTGGTTGTTTTCTCCTCTGGCCAAAGGGTTACGCACAGGACAGGGAACTGTCTCCAGTCATTTCCCCACCGAGCGACTCCTGACACGGGGTGGAGGCGGAATTTGGGAAGCAGCAACCCCTGAGCCGCTTCCCATAAGCCTAATTGCGCTTACAGACAGGTCTCCGTAACACCCAAGAGACACAAAAAGGCAGCGCGGACCCGAGGGCATCGCTGCCACGGGATGGTTGCGAATCCGTACCCTTTCCTGGGACTTTTTGTGCGTCACCCGACAAGCACTTAACGATTGTGACAGGACGTCTCCAAGCCCGCGCTCACAAAATGGTCACAAGCCCCGCAAAGTCTTTCTGATAAACCCAACGGGGGCTGATGTATTTGCCCCGCTCCCCGCCTAATTGGTGTAAAGTTTGCGGATCCGAATCCCCCACCTTTTATCCCGCTTGCTGCGTCCCCTCCTTTGACGTGAGGTCAGGGTTCACATTCGCATCCGATGATCGAAGTGGCACTCATTAACCGGCAGCCGGCCCCGCACCAAAAGGAGTTCGCTGGAAGGGGAACTCGGCCCATTTACTCAGCAGATTTTAGCATTTTAAGGAGGCCCGAGTGTCACACAGTGTTGCTACGTTCTGAGGAGTTTCAGACATCTCCAGCTGATGATTAATTGTGAGTGATGGGAAATAAAATCCAGTAAAGCCAGCTGCTTGCCATGGTCGGCAAAATTACTATAATGGATATAGGCTGCCAATTTTCCAGTTTTACTGGCAAGTCTTCCAAGTGTAATTAAGGGAAGTTATAAATGATATGGAAATCTATCAAGTCCCATTTATTTTCAGAGGACTCTTTCCCCTGAGACTTTTATCTTCAAGCTTATAGTTTGCTTTGTTGTGCTAATGATTTAAACCACTTCTTATTTCTGATTAAAGCCCCCAATACCCTCCATAAGAAGTTAGATCCACTTTACCCAGAGGGACTTAAAGAAACAGAGACCCTTTTAAAGTTGCGTTTGTTAACTGTGCTGAGCTCTCGCCTCCTTTGCAGAGGCAGAACAGAGCATCCTCCATCTTGGGCACCTCGCTGCCCTCGGGGTTTCTGCTTCCCACAAATTCTGAGGACCGGGAAAGATCCGATACAGGGAGGGAGGGAGGGAAAAGAGGGAATTACAAAAAAATAAAAAAGGATTAAAAAAATCCACCGTCAACAAACCCCTGACTTCCCTCCGAATCCTAAACCCTCCAAAAACAAAGACCATAGGTGCTGCCTCAGACACTGGGCGCTTAGCACAGGGTGGTGTTGCTCACTAATGTTGTTTGATTTGGAATAAAAGCATGAAAATGATGTGCAAAGGCCTAAAATTGGAGACGTAAAGGATGACTGCACAGTATTCCATTTCTCAATTTCATCCTTCAGAGCCACAAAATGGGGGTGATACAGTTACTGGATGAGATTTACAGTAACAGCTGTGGTCTTCCCACACAAGGGAGGACCTTCTAATGGGCTAAGGTCTGTTTTGAACAGACGGGGAGTAGCAAAACAAGGTTCCCTATTAAGGCTGTGCAGCAATATTCCTGGTAAAGAAAACGAGTAGCGGTAGTCAGATTGCTTTAAGAGACCTAAAGCTCCTTTCGCTGTCTAAAAGAAAAAAATAAAACAAAATAAAGAGCTATTTTAGAAAGCGCTAGCTGCTGAATAAATGAAAGACGTGTAAATGTAAGGGTCTGGGGTTTTTTTCCTTAATCTTCTCGCTACCAACTGTAAAGAATGCATAGGAACCAGTGCCAGGGGCATATGGCTTTCTCCTGCGCTGAACATTCATACAAAAGACAGGTTCATCAGTCATTGGAGTATCTGGATAAAAAATTAGGTCCTGATGGATGGTGTTTAGAGCTTACCTGCTGCTAGTACATTACCACAGAAACACGGGTTTTGAAACCCACATGACATTAGAAACTGCAAACCACGAAATACCCCGCGCGCGGGCGCGCCCGTAGCCTACGGCAGGTTATACAAAATCAGAAATAAGCCATTTAAACCCTCTGCCTAAACCTGGGCCCGCTGCAAGGAACCCTGGGTCAGCCCTACACAGGCCAATTAATGCACAGCATCTGCTGTATAGAAGCCGCGCATGAAGCACTTCCGAATGATTTCAGCAATTAAAAGAAAACTGTTTCCTGCCTGTTCTGACAGCAACTGTTTCAATGCAAGACTGAGCACCAAATCATTGTGTGCAGCTGAAAAAATTAAGTCTTTTTTTTTTTTTAATCTTGTGAAAAGGGGGTGGGAGGGATGAAGGTTTCTTAAGGAATCGGATCGTTCTTTTGTTGTCCGACATTCTGTGTTTTTCTGCCAAATTAGACAGAAGGCTCCGAGGGTTTACGGGGCCCTCTACAGTATCACCTTCTGGTGCACTGTGGCTCCCTAAAAAGATGGATCAATATCAACCCTGCTGATTTGCCTACAAAAGTGAAAATCCCTCAATTAGAATTTTAAGACCATTATATTTAGAACACAGGTGCTCCGATGCGTAACATTTGCAAGGCTCTTGGAGCTCAAGGGTGGGGGGGGGAAAGTAAACAATGACAGCCCTAAGCAAAAAAGGATCTTAGATTTGGTTGAAAGTGAAGAGAGAAGTGGATTTTATTGATATCTCCTTTCTCAGCTTTGGGGAGGCACCAGTAAATATCCCTCCCAACTTCCACTTTGCTGCAACTTGTGTCCCCATGGAGCCTGGTTAAGCGAGAAGGGGCAACGCAAGACGGTGCCATACGAAATCCAGTCACCCCCTCTTGTAGCCTCCTGCAAAATAATCACAAACACGCATCTTGTTTATGCTCGTGCAAACCCACTGAACAGTGAATTAGGTATGCACTCGGTATCTAAAACCCTTACGAAGACACTGGGATTGTTTGTTTATTTATTGTTTAAGCTTAGTCCATGCTGGTATCATTCCCTTCCCAGATTTTTTTCTCTCTGACTTGTTGGCAATCTGGCACAAGCACTCGGCAAGAAAACGGATCAAGAGGAACTGGATGAGCAGCAATTGAAATTCCTTGACATCGCCCATTACCGGGTAAAATAATGAGTGCGGGTCTTCCCTTCTTTCCAAATTAACTCTGAAACCAGAGCTACAGAGCTGCAAATGTAATTAGCGGCAACAAATAGCAATTGACAAATCATTATTAAACTTCTTTTTTTTCCTTTTTGCCCCGCTCCTTTAACAAAGATAAGCACATCCCAAATGTTGTGACCTCTGATTAACCAAAGGTCAGTGATGTCCCCCTGACAGCAACAAGCGCTGGTCATTGCACCCCCACTTATCCAAAACACACGTCCCCGACGGCCCCAAGACCCCTTGTGCTGCTCAGCACAAGGCCAGGCTTAACTTCCAGCACAGCAAGCTTTAGCAGTCAGCTTTTCCAATAATGGACAAAAAGTTGCTTACCATTCGAAAAGGTAAAGCATACCAATAATAATAAAATAATATAATAATCTACTATTTCTTTACAAAGGATGGCAAGCAGTTTTCCCCTGGGAGGAAACTCTAGCGATATTGAATATTTGTACCCCATCGTTGCAACAGGATTTCATTCCTTATTACACCACACTCATACACAAAGCTAAGACTGTGCAACTGCATAAAGATACAGAAGAAAAATCGAAGTAACATATAAAACCTAAGTAAAATATAAAATTTACATAAATATATTATGACCAATTACGATAGTTACGTTTTTTTTTTAAAAGTAACCCTAATTATTACTTGAAGGTTTGTGCTATAAGAACGGTGAAATTTTTGAACGCTTTTACACTTCAAGTTTCACAACTGTGAAAAATGGTTTCATTTCCTGTTTACCAATACATTTTTTCCTCTCAAAAATACACCCCCCAGAAATCATTTAATACACAGAATCATAAAAACGACATGAAATTCATGACACTTTTGGTCAAGTTTACAAACCCCTTTTATCAGTTAATATTAGCTCTGGAATCGCCGAAGGACAGGGGGAGGAAAAGAGGTAAAGGGAAAGAAAAAAAGAGAACAATAAAAGAAAAAAAATTCATGCACAAGAGAAAAATCTTATTTCAATTTAAGAATATCTTACTAAATTATTAATTAATACCATACTTGTCTACATAAACTGTAGAACCGTTACTTAAGCAAGTCATTTTTTACTGTTTTTCCTTGTTATTTCTCTGTTATAAATTCCAACCAGTATAATTATGGGTATAGGATAAGAAAGAACAAGTGGGTTTTTTTTTAATTCTGGGGGTTTTTTTCGGATTTTAAGGTTTGAAGGGTAAATATGATTTAAAGCAACACACCACTGGCTGATGGCAACAGGCAACTTTGTAACTCCACCTTTTCTTTCACAAGAATGGACGATACAGTGAGAAACAGAATTTAGGAAGGTGTTTTTTGCATGCAAAACAGCTTTTTGCCATAGCAAGAACTTTCCTAGGCTTGTGAAATGGAAAATTGTGGAGCAATATGATTTTTTTTAATATATTTTCTAAAGGAAAACAAAATAAATTGAAATAACGTGCACGCAACTGAACGAGGAATGCAGTTTAGAAGAACGGTAAAGAAGTTTAAAACATCTTCCTGAGTTGTTTTTAAAATGGGCAGTCACTGACAGGGATGTGTTTTGTAAGTTATACAACTAAAAAAGCAGCTCTCAAGATACCCAATTTTGAAATTACTGAGATAATTAGGATATATATGTAAGAGCTGACGGCTTGGTACAAAAATCAGCCCATGCCATATCAATACCCATGGCCACACTAGCACCGATTTGAAAGAATGAGAAATTTTTATATAAGTCAATTTAAAGAATGGTTTGAATGGTGCTAACTTCCAAAACCTGGGGTAATCTTGAATTACTGCAGAGAGGAAATTTAGAAACTTGGGTCAAAATAATGAACTGCCCTCTTCTTTTGGCTGTAGTCCTACAAAGATTCAGTAATGCTGGGCTGTTTACACAGAGGTGCTTTGCTTTTACATATTTATGGACGGGGGGAATCATTAAAGTGATTTAGGCTTCCAGCACTTACTGACCAACGCTTGGCTTTAGTAATGCCACCTGCTCTGCCTAATTTAATTAAAAAAGAAAAACAACCAACAGAAACATAGAGCTAAAAGAAAAAAAAACCACCTTTGCATTTCTGACAGATCGAAAACAGAAAAAGCAAAAACTATATTCACAGGTGAAAATAGAGCAAAGGCCACAAGGCAGCGGGACAGTTCAGGTGTTTTTTCTGTCGTGGACAGTTCAGGACTGCCAAACTCAGTTCTGGGAGCACTTTCGGGGGGCTTTCTTTCAATGGGGTACAACAGCATTGCTTTGCCTGTTCGGCCATCAGGATCTCGGGCTTTCCCTGCTCCTGCGGTTTCAGCGCACAGGATCCCACACGCACAAAACTCGAGCCAAGCAACCCCAGACGAAGAAGAAACGCTTGCAGGTTTCCCTATTTCCTGCCCCCCAAGCAAAGCAGTGAATTTGTGCAGCTTTAGTGGGTTTGATGGTGCTGTATCTCCCCAAATGGATGCTTCCTATATAATGTGGCTGTGTTATCACGAGGAATGTAAGCTAAATTTAAATCTTCTCTCCCTAAATAATATTAACCTTCTTTCCAGTCAGCCAGATTTCAAACTGGTTTGTTGTTTATGTTGCTTTCTGCTTCTGAGTGGCTTCATTGTGTTTCCAGGAATAACTGACAACTAATTACAGTCCTCTGATCACATGAAGGAAAATAGAGTAGACAGTAACTAAAAAGCTAAAAAAATTGGCAGTATCACAAGTTCTGCTCCTCTCTGAATGACAAACAGCACTTCCCCACTGTGTTAGTAAAATCTCTAGACCATCTTACAGACAAAAGAAAATAAATTCCTTCCATATGCAATATCTTTTGGCAAAAACTAATTGAAAACCGCTTATCAGACCAGCCGGATAGAGGACGCTCACGCCATCTTCTCTTGGGCTTCATCAGGCCAAAGCATTTTTCAGCAACAGCAGCCAAACGAGAACGCCTGTGCTTCAAGGAAAAAACAATGATCCATCGAGTGAGGAAAACTAACGCCGGGATCGGCATCGCCTCCTCCTTTGGCTGAGGACACGCCGAGAGGGACCAACAAACACCACATGCTTTACCTGCCCGCGCGCGATGCCCTACAGCCGAGTTGGCCCTATAGCCGAGTTTGCCCTATAGCAACAACCACGAGTCTGTGAGCGCGGCCGTTCGGGCAAAGACGAGATGTCCCTCTCATGTCCCTCTCCAGGAGTTTCTTCCCCACTTGCGAAGTTACGGCTGAAGGATGGGGGTGGCGGCCCGGCTCCCCGCCAGCATCTCTGCGAGCCTGGTGCTGCCTCAGGGACCGCGCCGCTCAGCAGAGACTGAGGTCAGGAGAACACAACCTCGGAGCAGCTATAACGCTGCCTGGTTATGAGCGAACAGCGGCGACACCTGAGTGGAAGGAAGGGAGGGAGGACGGACAGACAAGCACCTCGCTCCCTGCCACCTTCCAGAGGTGCCGTTTTTCAGACGCCCCGCAAATCTGAACTGCCAGACCCAGCCGCAAACAGAGGTCGCTCTACAGAACGGGAGCTACTCTAATTCCCATTTCTCCGGCAAGCTAAAGAAACCAAGACTTTTCCCGAGCAGTGCAACAAAAAGGGCTGTATTTATCAGGGAGCTGCAGCTCCCTGCCCATCACGCCTTGAACAGCTGTAGTGAGTGAGCCGGTTTCTGACGGACAGCCAAGACGTGTAATCTGAATCACACCATCCCACTGCTTATTCAGTGCCGATAGCTGATGCCACCCTCATCCCCTCATCTTTCTCGCTTTTTTTTTTTTTTTAAAACGTTTTGACACTAGTCCTGAAAAGGAAGGATTTAAGTTAAACCCTTTTCAATAACGCAAATGTGTTTTTGCAATTAAAGCCACACAATTAGCACTGACAAGCTCAGGTCAGCAGAACGTAGATTACGCCGTTCAAATGTTTTGCCACCCGGCGCCTCTAGCAAAAAGCTGCAGGAGAGGAGGGAAAAAAAAAAAGAAAAAAATCTCCACACGTTATTTAACAACTTGTGCTCTGATGCACTGCACCACTTGTGAATTTGTGGAGGGAGGTTCATTTATTTATTGACTTAAAATCCCTTTGGCTCCGGCCTCCTTCTCCACTGGTTGAAGACGACAAGAGCTATTATTCAGGGCAAGAAGGCTGGTAACACTTAGCAAAACTAACTTCTCAAAAAAGTCTTAAATTTAAAAAGGCTCAAAATCCTTGCCTTCAAAATTTCCCTTAATTCTTCGCCAAAAAAAAGCATTTACTTAAGATCTCCCTCACTCAGCCACTCGTACAGCCTAGACACAGCAATCACAGATTTCTCTGTCCATGCGATGACCTAGTGGTTAATTTTAATTGAATACTGCTGGCTTTAAAGGTATAAACAGTGTATGTGTGTGTGCACGCATAGATCACAAAAGCAGAAAGCTAAGTGTAGAAGCTAAAAGAATTCATCTCTTGCTAATTTTTACTAAGCTGTATTTAGTTCTGTCTTCTCAGAAATGTCTGTATTTCATTAACACAAACATTCGCACCTACAGATTTTAATACTAACACGATGACTCCCTTCTCTCTGTAAACAGAAACAACCACGTATTTTAAAACCAGAAGTGGCATCACGGCAAAATGTAAGCAAACCTATCACTGTACTAGCACAATTGATGACCATCACACCGTTAAGAGCAGCACTAATTTTGGACTTGAGATCTTGATTACATTTATAGAGCATCTCTCAAGAAAATCTGGGTTTCACTGCCATAAACCACGAGCTCTGTGACTAAAGCTTTCTGTTTGGATCCAAGTGCCACATACATGTTTCTGGCATCATTCAACTGACAATAGCACTTTAAAATTAATCTGCACAATCTGATTCAAATATTCCTGTATCTGCATCACTGTTGTTTTCAATGGCTATGAGAGATATGGGCCGTGACCTTAGAAATAACCTATGATACAATGCAGTAGAATTTCATTTAAAGCTCAAGTTCAAGTAGGTGTTTATACGTAACTCTAAAACACTCTATTTACATTTGTTTCCAGCTCAATGTGAGGTAAGCAGCACTGGAAATCCCCAGGACAGCAATGGCACGTTCTGTTGCCCTTCTGTGTGTCAAGTTTATTCCTTCTGCAGGACAAGAGGATTCTCATAAGAGACTGGGAATTCCCAGCAAGGAATTCCAAATTTAGGAATGTCCTATGTCTTGCAAAACGCTAACACAGGGATACTTTTTTTTTAACAACAACAAAAAAAAAAACCCTGAGGGAGGAAAAGAAAGTTAAATATCTATCCTGTGTCCCTTCTGCTTAGCAACATTTTCATTGCCTCAGGGCACAAAATCAACAATCCCCTGCTGCAAGCACTAACAGCATATATAGACTTACGTGTATTTACGTGCACATAGATACACACACACATTTTTTCCCCCCCTGCCAAGGCATTTGTGATACAAACCCAAGATATTTGTTGAGTTTCAGCTGTGGACTTGTACCCAGCTGCAAATTTTCCTTTTAAAGCCAGTTTAATTTGAATTGCGTTTCCTTATTAGTTTTTACCATTCAAACGAAAAGCAGCACGCACCCTTCAGCACACTTCATTCTACAGGTGAGGTTAAGAAAGAAACCAACCCCATGACCTGTAGTTTCAGTTGCACCAAGGAGAGATTTGCGTGGAATATATGATGAAAACGGAGATATACAGATCACATTTCTTACCATGTCCCCAGGCTTCACAGAAACTGCCACCACTGCTCCAGGCATGGGAGATCTCAAAATGCTGGAGGTGTCCTCTGTCGCTTTCTCCGGCATGTACTTGCTCAGCTCTGCAGCAACCTTCGTCAGTATTTGTAATTTGTACTAAAGAATAGGAAGAGGAATGTTTTAGACAACTGCGCTTTGGCGAATCCCAGTTGATAATCTGCACTGTATTATGGCATGTTTTCATACAATACATCTGTTAGCTGTTCATCACAGGAGTGTCTAAAAATCACTGTTTGAAATCTTTATTCAGAGTTCCATTTTCAGGATGTGGAAAGAAAAATACGCAGCCCCAATCTGCAACAACGAGCGCATAAAAGGGAAGAATCAAGTACAGTAAAGAAATGCCAGACTCATTTAAAAACTGGGGTAGAGAAGAAGATACAAATAAAATTAAAAATACACTAAAAAAACCCCACAAAACAAAACACACACACACAAAATATCCTTATGCCTACTGCACGTAATCTCCAGTGGATAGGGAATATAGAGTGATTTGTTTCCATCACTGTGCTGAATTAGGAATTGACCTTTTGGGAAAGTCTGCCAGATTTTCAATGACGTGATTGATTTTAAACATTATGTTTACTTTTTAAACATTTCTTTTTGTTGTGTATTTAATGTTTGAAGTTAATAACTTGCTTGTATTTTGCGATTAAAACATATTATATAATTCCAATTCTACTTTTTTAATGCATGGGCCGAACGACGGAACACTGTGGTTGTATTGAGTATGCTTTATCTGTAATAAAAACTGTTCAGTGGCTGTTATCTACCTTGAGAAAAGAAAAAAAAAAAGAGAGGAAAAAAAGTATGTTTTCTCTAGTGTGTTTTACAGCAACTAGAAATCGAAAAGAATATGATGAACCTCAAGTGACTAAGAGCATCCATTTAAACAAAAGCTTCCCAAAAACATCTAAGTGTGCGCACTAATTTCAGCTCCAGGCTCTTAGTTTTTAAAAACTTGCAATCGCTGAGGGATAATTCCTCGCCCGTAGGCAGATGGCCGTCCCCTCCGTCCCGATGCACTTGAACACCAATGCAAAAAGCCAGTAGATGGCAGCCGGTCTCTGCATGAAACTCCTGCTCCACCAAGGCCAAGCGAGTGAAGACCCCGCTCCACCACACTTCATCAATAATGGAAACAAAGGTTTTGATAATAAGCATCGGATGAACTGCATTTACAATTCAAATGCGTATTTTGCTGATGTAAAGTTCAACACCTTGCTTGGAACAGTATGTTTTCCTCCAAAACAATTAGCTATTGTTTTATCAGCAATAAAATGTCTTTACTTTTCATTTTTACAGAGACAGAAAAAATCTGATCTCCTTATGGTGAAGGTAAAGGGGGACTCTACCTTCTGCTTCTGTAAAGAGTATAACAAGGTATACCGAAATACATTCAAAGGGTGATTAATTCCGCGATGACATCTTTAAAAAGCAGCTTTCAAAGCCAAATTAAAAATACATAACAGAGGATTATCATCCTCCATAAATGGCGTTCGGACACACAAGATTACGTGCAATGAACAGTGCAGCCACTCAGTTAGAAATACTTGCTTATAATGAGAAATAAAACCAAATGGTTAAATGAACCGATCCCCACCAGCGCCCTAGCAAATCGAATGAAACGCCACAACAATATTCCTTGAAGCTGTAAGGGGCACCCAAAGGTTTGAGAAGCCGTTCCCAAACAGGGTTACGATTGACGTGGCGCCGGGAAACCAGCACCATTTTGTATGCAAAAAGCTGCTTGAACTCCAAGCCTCCTGCAGGCATCATCATGACAATTAGGACTGTGGCATTCACATTTTTCCAACCCAAACATACAGCTGGTTCTCTACCTGCACGAGCAACTACGTTCGATTCCGTGTGCTCCATCCAGTTGGTTTTTTTCCTAAAAGTAACACGTGTGCGTGCATATGTGTGCACGTATGCACACTTGCATGTACGCTCTGTAAGGAGAGGGGAGGTGATGCCTACAGGAGATTTGATGACATAAGTTGCAAATAGAATTGCAGCAGCGTGACAAGTCAAATAATAACATCTTCTGCATGTTTCTTTACTCTTGAGTGTCTGTTTTGCAATCAAGACATACAAGTGTCTGCCAGTTTCTGAAGGATATGATCCTTAAGTGAAATTACTGTGCAAATAAAAGCTTTTTACTCCTATTAAAATTCATCTGAGTCATAAGTGGCAAGGAAAAAAAGCTTGCAGAGTGTATTCTGCTGTCAATCTAATAAACATTCTGTGCAGAGGGACTATTTATCAAAGATAAATTGTACTTAAAAGTCCTTCATTAAATCTATGGGGGGGAATATAATTACACCAAATTGCACAGTTTCAGTATCCATGGTTAGTGTCTTCTTTGTACTCGGAGTTTGAAAATAAAAGAAAAAAAAAAAAAGGAAGAACACAGAAATAAGTTAGATTTGTGGACTGTATTGTTGCCTCTTGCAAGAGACTATTTTGATACGGTTTCAAAAGATTCAATGTCATTTAGTTTTTTAAACCACATATAACACTACTGAGCCGCCCAATCTCAAAATCCTAACTCTAGGTGAAAGCAAGACCTTCTGCACGCATCTAGGTTGCAGTATTTTGCACGGACTGAAATGCAAAATTCCCTATGCACTCACAACACACAGCGGCGGGGAAAAAATCCATGTTCCTCAGTATGCTGCACTTTAAAGCTCAGTTCCCCACACCAAGTTAAAATATCCCTAGCAAACATTGTTTTTACTATCTTTATAATTTTCATATCTTTTAGATTCCTTTCTCTGCAGGACTCCTGCTTTGCTTGGAGTGAGATGTGAGAGTCAGTACACTCAAAGCTTTAAAATGCTGGTCTTTGTTATTGATGAGCTGTTCCTTTTCCTTTTGTATTTGTTTATTGTTCTTTAGTCTGTTTGGGGGATAAGCAAGTTACTGTAATCAAAAAGTAAAAAATAACAACAGTAAACTTCTGGGGAAAGGCCTTTTTTTTGGCACAGTTGGTTCACAAATGACCTTTCGGAATATAAAAAGACAAAGCCAGCAAAGAAAAGTTCCTTCTTTAAGATCACTCTTGCTGTATTTCTGCTGCTGGCTGGACCCCGCTAAATACCCACATAAATGTCCCCTTTGTAAGACTCTTATCTCTGGGGGATGAGTTGTGCTGGAAAACCACCTCCAACAACCCCTGCCAGTGCTGCTACAACAAAGACTTAAAATTAAGAGTATACCACATTTTATTGTTACATGAGTAACGCTGCTGCTATGCCTTTGATTTACCGAGGACAACGCTGAACATAACGAAGCAGAAGTTTTGATGCGCTACTCTCGGAGCGTGGACAAGGTTCATGTTATTTTTTCCTTTCTCCTCACAAAGAGGAGGAGGAGATGGGAGAAAGAAGGGGCGTAAATTGGGGAAGGCTGTAAAGTTTGGGTTATAAATAGAGACCAGAAGGTTTCCACTGGCCTAAGCCAGAAGAAGCATCTGTTGGAGCCATAAATGGATGGCGGGTGGACTCTCAGAGCAAGGAAACCTGCTAGAAGTCAGATCTGAGCTGATGAGTAGTTGTCACCAGCCACCGCTCCACTTCACAGGGTTTCAAAGCCTAATGCATCCGGCCAAAGCAAAGTTAGTAAAGAGGTAACCAAATGGAGCTGTACAGCTTCGGATGGCATAGAAAACAGGTGTTTCTTTTCCACAGGACTGTTGGAGTCCACCAACAGTCAACAAAAATTATAGTAGGGAAAAGCGATGTTACCTAATAGTTTTCTTTGGGTAACTGTATCCTGTCCTACCTGTCCCGCTCAATGAATTGGTGTTTATGTAATGCAAAACTACCTCTTACAACCAAATTGCCGGGACAGAAAAGGAAGAAAACAAAAAGGTGTAATAATAGCACTGCAAAGGAGTAAAGGCAGGGGGAAGAAAGCAAATACAGTGGAAATTATACCTTGGGTTTTGTGGAGGTTTTTTGTAGGTATATACCATACTGATCCCCCAAGTCAGTAGACAAGAAGTAGACCAGCAGCCACTACAAAAAAGGTGCCTGGGGCACATGTGACCCCACCTTTGCTTAAAAGCAAGTCCTGTAGTTTGCACAGATGCAGCTCCCTTGCTGTGCACAACAGAATGTTGTAATCCTTTAGTGAAATGCTCAAAACTGCACTCTGTTGCATCGCACATTCGTTTATTAAATATGATCTTCCCTGTACACCCGAAACTCATGTCCCCAGAAGCTGCAAATGTTCAAACTCCACTGGAGATTTTATAGAGCAGTCTAATATATCACTACCCATGTGTTACTTAGAACAGTGTTTGGACTGCTGACCAGATGTGGATTTTCAGTATGCTTTACCTAAATGTTCAACCATCGTTTTCAAATGTCTGTCATTTTTGTGGTCAGAAACATGAAAATCTTACGTAGCTCATATTTCAATAGAGAAACCATCTCCTGTGCATCTTCATTATTTTCACTAACCTTACACTCTCATTTTTGGAATCGGTGACATTTATTAACCGCGGTCATATAATTTCCTTTTAACATTCCTAATCCGCATCCTGCCTTAAGTCACTTAACTGCTGTCACCTGCACTTTGACCATCATGGATTGGCAAGCAGTATGTTATTCAGTATTCATTAAATCAATATCAAGCAACGTCCCAGCACTGAACACAACGAGCACGAGCACACTGCCTGTTTTATTAACCGTTATACACTTTAATACTGCAATCACAACCTTGCTTAGATTTCCACCATGGCATCTAAACGGGAAAATAAGGTGTTTATTCTGTATTGCTTGAAGGTGTCAGGCACAATTCTGCAAATCAGGAAGGCTTTTTTCCTAGGCTCTGAGTTCTAGAGCTAATTAACTTCCACGGGGTGGTGGTGAGGATTTGCTTTAACACCTGCACAAAATTACGGCGCTTTTAGTCTAAGGGAGGAGCAAACAACATGCTATGGAGATAGCAAAGAAGAAAAAAGAAAACACAACACAGCCACGAAAATCACGAGCCTTTAGCAGCAGCAAAACGAAAGAAAAAAGAGAGAAGCCTCACCGCCAGATAGGACACAGTCCAGTAGCAGAAACTTAATTAGAATCGTAATTCAGCCACATTTCCCACTTTCTGTTCCGTGTGTGATACATAATTAACACTCTCGAGAAACCTAACAAGGGTTAAAGACATGAGAAAAAAAAAAAGGAGGGGAAAAAAATAAAAAAGGCAGCATTCCCTCCACTTCAGACTAAGGTTGAACAGGCAGAACCAAAGCCGCACAGACAGACAGGTTGGCGATGTCCTTCTGCGGGAGGACAGGCGAGGGGAGCGGGCAGGGAGCGGGCAGGGAGCGGGCAAGGAGCGGGCAGGGAGCGGGCAGGGAGCGGGCAGGGAGCGGGGGAGCCGGCTGCAGCCACGGCAGCCTGTTAGCACAAGGCTTTTGACAACTCCATCAGCGCAGTCTCAAGGTAGCTGTCAATCAGGATGCATCATTTAATACAACAGCACACTGAGGATTTTCTCCTACAAGCCACATGACAGCGTAGCTACAGCTCTATTTATATCAGCGCCCAGTTGTGTTTACAATGCGGCTGTAATTAGAAAAGATGCAACAGGCAGCAATATTATTCAGATTTCCATTTCTCCGCGCTGCCATGTAAAGTGCGATCTTGCTTCACAGAGTCATGCTAAATGACAAAAGCGCTATTTTCTTCAGTCTCCGTGCTCAGACAGCACTTCATTTGCAGCTATCTATAATTAGATTAATGGTGTAGTGCCGTACAAAGCAGGCCCACTTCACATCAGATAGCATATGAATTAGGACAAACACTTATTTCAATTCCAGGCAGAGAAAGCAGTGACTGGGGTATTTAGCATACCCTTTATGGTGGAATGAGATGTTAATTGTGTACCATTACCTCTAAACTGCTTGCTTGTTGTATAAATCACTGTGCTAATTGATGCAGAGATAGAAACGTAGCCACGGGCAAGAAAGCAACGGAATGAGAGCTGAAGATGGTGGGTAAAGGATTATCGAGTAAAAACATATGGAGATGAGGTTCCTTTGAAACCTGCCCACAAGCAGTACCACTATAAACTACAGGGTGAAAAGTGCTGCGCTGATGTGTAAGAAAAAGTGTAGATACGTTTTACGTCATCGCTTCAGAACAGAATCTTAGGAGCGATTCCGAGCCAAGCAGAAAACTGAAGGATAAATGTGTGTAATGAACCTCGACACACGCTTCCAAAAGAGAAGTAGCAAGCTAAGCGCAGCCTGGGAACGGTCACCCCACGACCCGGATTTTGGGGGCCTGAGTTAATAAGTAACACTTGCAACCTATCCAGAGCATACGCTCCCCTGACCCACCTGAGGACTAAAAAATTAATACTGCTACTACTACTACTACTAATAATAACAACAACAACAACAACAAGTGTCTGCTATTAAGTTAAACGTTGTAATAGGGAGGAAGAAGGGAAGAAGCTTCTGTACTACTATTGAAGAAAAGCTGCCAAATTAAGGTATACTGGGATTAAGTTATAAAAGGCATACCCATCACTAACCAATTGACGTGATAAATGCTTTCTGACCATCTGCAAAACGACGGGATATTTTTCAAGTTTTAGATCCTTCTGCATGACAAGTGGGAGACAATAAGTGATACACTGTTTAGAAGCAGAGTGCTTAGTTTATGTTTAACTAAAAATTAATAGAAGTATTATAAGAAAGAAAATAAACAATTATAACTAGAATCATCAATTATTTCTTAGTATAGATGTACTGTATGTCAAAATTTTCAAAAATGGTAATGCATATGCAATAATTATGTGAATATAAGAGCATCCAGTCACTGGAGCACTTATGGAGGATGACCCCCAGTGCTCCCCAGCGCTGATAAAATACAGAATGCCACTTAACAGTATAATTGATTCTGCTGTTAAATTTATTTCTTCGTTTCACTATAGGTACATGGGCTACGATATGTGTAGTTGTTACTCACCTGTTACTTACCTGTAGTAACAACTACACATATTCTAGCCCGTGTACATACAGAGACAAGAAATTCCCTGAAAATCCGTCTCCACGTACTGTGGAAGTAGGAAAGGAGTGTCTCTCGGAGGCAACAAGCAGCTGTGTCAGCACCAGGACGAAGGCAGCCTGCTTTCTCCTAGATGGGGTTTGTAGTTTGTCATCTCTAAACCAGCATTGCAGCCCCAGGGGCATCCGTAACTTTGCTCCCCAGCAGATCCTCTTGCCTTAAATAAACCATGAGTTTAACCAAACCCTCTGCCCACATTCCCTAACACACAGAGCTGCAGCTTCCTCCTCTAGCCGGGCACCTTTTCTTCATGAAATAGCTTAGACCGTAATGCTTTTAGGACCCTTTCGCCTCTGTTACATTTGGCTGAAGTCCATCAGCTAAGCCAAAGTGACTGAGGAGCCGGGGGACAAGCACACGATGGACATCCAGCATGCCCACCTGGGAAAGGTGGCTAAAACTAGCATCATGAAAGGAAGATGAGCTACAATGCCATCTTGAACATCACATTCAAGGACAAGCCAACTGGGTGACATGCTCACCTTCGAGCCGTGCTGCTTCCCCTACAGACACTGCAAATCTGCTTGGCGTAACTATTCTGCAGAAGAGTGACTCCAGTACATATGCTGGATCCAACACCACTGCACTCTAAAATGATCTCCTCTCTGCCCTCAAATTGTTATATGAACTTTTTTCTTAAGCTTCTTGTTCGGAAAACTTGGTTGAGCTTGTACACAACTAAGACTTAGCTTCATACTTTGATCACTAACAAAACGCCAAGTCAAAATGCTAGCAACTAAAACTCTCCTCAATGCCCTATTCTAAGGAAATATATTCCCCTCACTCACAACATGATAATTAAGAGCAAATGCTGACTTTCAGCCATAAGCTCTAAGATCTTAGCACACTGAACTAAACTTCCGAAAAAACACAAGGTATCTTCCCCTTGAGTGTTCAATCCCCACGACTTTCCAGTGTTTGATATTGTCTTAGCTTAAAAGAGCAAAGGGAATGCATTATATCTACTAGATACCTCACTGTCCTAGGGTTCATTGAAAAGAGTGAGATGCTGGATTTTCCAACCTTGTTTTTAATTTCTTTTTGCAGCTACTCATTTTTCCTGCTAATGGTAGCTAATTGTTACGGCGTGGGGGGGGGGAGTAAAACGTTGCGGTAGTGTTTATTGACCTCAGTTCCCAAAGAAATACACATAACAAATATATATGTATATGTGTATCCATGTAAATTAGGGAGGGCTTAGGGGTGGACAGTTACCCATTACAAACAAGCAGTACTAATGTACAAATTACTACTTTGCTGCAAAATCAAGTGAATAGCAGAAGAGAATCACATATTGGTTGATGAAGTGCTTCAATTATTTGAGAGGAACCTTTAAATTATTTCCAACACAATACACCGAACAGGAGTAAATAGAGTGATGTTAAAGACAGCAGTCGCTGTTTTGAAATGTTGGTTGAGTTCAACAGTTTAGATTTTGGTCACCAGACTTAGAAAAGCCCGTGGATTATCCTCCTTTATCACTGAAGCTTACAATGTTAAGGAAACGTTGCTGTATCTGGCCAACCGAAGGGACCTACGAAATAGAAACAAACGGCAGTAGAAGAAAACCTTGTGTTAACTACTTTGAAATAACACCTCCCAAGTGTGCGGCTAGTTGACATAAATGGAAAGGCATTGAGGGAAAGAGCTGTGAAGCTGTGTAGCAGTCCTGTTCCTGACCATTAATCACTTTTTTTAGACCATTTAAACTAGCCCATTAGAGCCTGCAGCAAAATGCCAACACTCCCATCACTTGCATGTCAGCGGTGGTGGTGTTAACAGGAGAAAATATATGGTTTCTATGACTGTGCCCCAGTTCTACAGCATTTGCTACCTTTAATTGAAAAAGGCAGTTAAACACAAGGTAAATCATTCAGTTAGCTAAGCTGTTTAATAACACATAATTGATAATGTCAATATGTTACAGTGACATAATGCATCACTTTCATCACTCGTATGCTTCAAATATGGTCAACCTATACTTCAAACATTTACTTTATATCAGCTACTTAATGAAAAACTCAGGGAGAACTGCCCTGAGCACCACATGTGGAACCTAAGTTCGACACACACCACCGCCTCAACCCGTCTGCAGGTCGGTGAGAAACAGGTTCCTGCCACAAGGCTTGGTTTACTTAGGTCGTTAGCAAGTCGCTTTTAGTCTCAAAATACCAGAAGCTCCTACTGGAATAATACATATTTCTCTGATAAAATCTACTGAAAAAAAAAAAGAACATGAAAAAAATATGCACAAGAAAAAGCAGCTACTTGTTTTCTTAAATGTGTCTCAACCCTGAGTGGTTCGGCCTAACTTTTGACATGTAACTAGGCCAACAGTTGCCATCAGGACTTGTTAGTATAAGGCAAATCACGTGCCTAAGTGTTTACAAAATCATATCCCCTAAATATGCAATATGATCTGGAGTAGGAAAAAATTTCTCTTTCATCTACGTACAGTGTGGTTAAACATTACTAACCTCACTAGACAGTACAGCAGTTCTTAACATATGCTAATAAAAATAAAAATATTTCCACAAGTATTTTAAATGGGCAAGAACATTTGACCTGTTTATTCTAGAACTATAAAAAAATAACCACTGACAAGAACCATTTGATGATCTCTCTATTGTGTAGCAGAGAACAAGCAGATGGTTGCAAAACGAGACCTTTTTTTTTTCCAAAAATACCCCCAAACAAACAAAATAACAACAAAAACAGCAGTCAGCTTTTAGTGACCCCCGTTCCAGGGTGGATGCGGGAAAAGGTGATGGAGCAGAGTCAGTGGAAGCCTGCAAGACAAGGCCACTTTGAACCACCATTACCTACACACAACTATAATATTTGTTTGCCATGAGATTTCAATTGTATCATAGACATAACAGCTAGGAAAGCTGAGTATTCTGAAAATAAAAATACGCTGCCTCATCCACTTGCTCTCCTCCTTGGAAAGTAGCTGTAGTTATTGGTAATGATATCACCCCGACCAAATCTTTAAACATCTTTCAGAGAGAAGTTTGGTTCCATTGCCCAGGAGGAGGTCACTGCCCGAGTAGAAGAATTACGCACATGTCCAACTAATAAAGGTTGCAATGAGCTGCATTGCCACAGGGGACTATCAAAGTTGTCTGTATGTTTTGCTAAGGTAACTTGTTAGAGTAATGGGATTTTCGTGACCATAAAAAGCAAGTCTATTGACAACTGCGCAAGGCTCACAAAAGCATCCTGTAGAGTTTGCTTTGACTAGAGACCTGGCAATGTATGCAAGGTAATTACTTACAAAGTGGGAAAAGCCAACAAAAATGTGTACAACTATAGTACACAGAAAACTAATATCTTGCAGTAGGACAAGGGGTAAAGGTTTCAAACTAAAAGAGGGGAGATTCAGGCCAGACACGAGGAAGAAATTTTTTACAACGGTGGTGGTCAAACACTGGCCCAGGTTGCCCAGAGAGGTGGTAGATGCCCCATCCCTGGAGACATTCAGGTCCAGGCTGGACAGGGCTCTGAGCAACCTGATCGAGTTGAAGATGTCCCTGCTCATTGCAGGGAGCTGGACTAGATGACCTTTGAAGGTCCCTTCCAACCCAAACTATTCTATGATTCTGTGATCTGTAGGATACTTAATATTTGTCAGCCTGGTTCCTTTTGGTTAACTACAAATTTTTAAGTTGTTCAGTAAGGAAGTACTTTTTTATGCTTATAAATATGTCAAGGGTAGGTGTCAAGAGGATGGAAGCAGACTCTTTTTGGTGGTGCCCAACGACAGGATGATTGGCAATGGTCACAGACTGAAGCACAGGAGGTTCCATCTAAACATGAGGAGAAACTTCTTTACTGTGAGGGTGCCAGAGCACTGGAACAGGCTGCCCAGNAAAAAAAAAAAAAAAAAAAGAAAAAAAGAAAAGAAAAGAAAAGAAAAAGCTATTGAGCAGAATTGATTTACAGAAATGTCAAGCAAATGCTGCTTAATTTCGAGACACCAATGTTTTTGCCCCTCTGGGTGGCCATGGAATAATGAATGTTTGACTCCCCTTCAAGCTCAGCACTACTTTTGGCACTCACTTAAATGGAAGAAAAAGCAGAGCACAGGCGCCTTTCATTCACTGTGAGGCTACCTACAACCACACAGAACATTTAGATAGGTCTTATTTTTCCACTGACTGCAAAAATGGTTTTAGTCTGTATGTTTCACAGGGAGAAAATTGCAGAGCAAACTGCATTCTTTCACAGCTTACAAAGTTTTCTAATGGTTGGGCAAGCACTGGTTAGAGCTTGGTCTGTTAATTTGCCTTGGAGTGCTTCCAAATACTACTTGGTAAGCCACAGCATCTTTCTGTTTTGTTTTGTACAGCAGGTAGCACAATGATAACTACAACTGGAGAAAAATGTGTGTGGGAAGCCAAGGCCTTTTTACAGAGCTTTGATTCAGTTTACAAAGCTCTCTGGACTGAAACACAGATTTAGGGAAATTCACATGTGAAGCCCCTTGAACCTGGGCAAGTCCAGATGCATTTCTGAGGCTGCTGCAAACTGAAAATTCAAAGCAGGAATCTAGCTGGTCATGAGGGGAACCTGTGAGAAAGGAGTGACTACATGTATGAGAACTCCAGCCATCAAAGGTGACGCAGCGTTACATGAACTATGTGATAATCTCGAGTGCATCTTCCCGGCAGACACTCTCACACCACAGCAATCACGCAGCCTGGCAATTGATTTAGGGGGTCTAGTGGCATTACTGTTCAGGTCAGAGATACAAAGGCTTTAAATCCCAGATCTGTGTTTGTCCCGGACTTGTTTCTGTCAGCAGTCCCACTGTTTCAGTAAGTCCATGGTCTAACCCAAGATATTTCAGTGAGAACCTTCAATTCAATAAGAACTAAGTGAGCTGCTGCACTGCACATTAATGTGGACATATCTGCCTGAAAAAAAAAAAAATGTTTGTTTGAAAAATTAATCCCTCATCCTTATCATCTTCTTCAGGGTGGGTCTGGTGAAGAAACTACTAAATAATATAGGGAAAGTTGTGCTCTACTTTTTCATTCCTCAGTTTAAGGAAATTTAAGTTTAATTTCAGATGCAATAACGTTAACAAAAAAGACTGATGGCAAGGTTATAAAAAACCCACAAAACCTCTATAAATGTTATGATATGTAATAAAACAGTTTTTAATTATGTTTCTTAACTATTCTGGATACTAAATCATCATGAAAGTCTCTGCAATAGTGCAGCTACAGCACCAGTATTATACCTGTTTCCTACCATCGAATTTCTAGGGATCATTTAATGGCGCTGGGATGGATATCTACATCAGCAATACATGTGCATTCTCTAATCTTTGTAATTCAGAAGTACGTGCTGTTGCATCTATGATTACTAGCAGAACTGTTCATGTAGGACTTAAAATGCTCTTTTACACTACAGACTAGTGCTTTTATAATTCAAACCTTACATGGCAATCTTTGGCTAATATATAACGGCTAGATCCATTAAAAGACTTACATACCCAAAGCAGGACACTTAGGCAGAACTGAAGCCCCTAAATCCAAAACAGCAATACAATCCCCCGATCATCTGTCACCTAACACTAAAGGTGCTTACATTCTATCCTCCTCCCTGGTTCAAAATACATGCTCAGAGTTCTGCTGCTGCACCTCCTCAGAACCAAGTGATACAGCTACTTCCTTCTTCAAGCCCAGATGTGGCCCGGAAGTCAGGAAAACAGGGTCCAGTTCTGCTCTGGGGACCATTTCTACATTTTTCTCTCAACTGACATTGCATACATTAAAAAAGTAGAAAATTTGAGATCAAATGGGTAGTAAAATTTGGAAAAAAACCCAAACAAACAAACAAAAAAACCCCATCAAACTCTCAAAGGCTAGCCTCTGTGTCAGCTTTAAGCACTCATGTATTTAAACATGACCCTTACGTGTGCTTATGAATTGGAGCAGCTATTTCAAAGACAGGTTTATAAATATTTCACTCACACAAATACAAAGTTAATAAGTGTCAAACGCTCATTAGGCATTTAGTGAGCTGCCTTAGCCCAAAGCCATAATGCTCATGTAAGAAGCTCAGGTAAGAAGTAAAATCCTGGGAGTCATTTACCAGTGAACAGCAACATTATTTAGTGGATTTGGGACTGGGGATGAAGTGATGAACATCACCATACCCAGTTATGCTTGACAGGGCAGTAGAATGCAATCACCCAAATGACGATCGGACTAGAACACCCCAGTTAATGACTGTCAAGCCCCCCCCATCCCCCAAGTTATCAGTGAATGAGCTTTGGCCACCACTTCATAATTGATTTAACCTCTGCCCTTGGGGCAATATTTTGAAGTTGTTGGTTAAACTGACTGAGTATTTCTTTTTCTTAATTAGACTAAGTTTTTGTGAGGCATTCAGAGCACAGAGTATATTGATCTCTATATTTTCATCTCTGCTCCTGACTCGATTTTTGACATAACAATTAAAGGATCACATGAAACTGTTTCAGACAATCATAATAAAAACAGTGAAGAAAGCAAGCTAGGAATATTTCTTTAAATGCAAATGAAACATAAAGATACCGGATTTTGAATAAATATTTTATCAGTCCTACTCTTCACTTCACTGAACAATCATTTCTTCATGCCATAGGAAATATATTTGCAATTGCCATTATAGGGTTTCTTTTGGAGATGCATTTTCTACATCTGCTCTAACTTCTTATGTATCTAAACTACGTTTATTTCTCACACCAGCATTTTTCTGAGTGTAGTGCAACAGAATGATTGCTCAGACAACCTACAGCTGATTCGGACTATTACATTTGCAGCTACTACAGTTTAGATCCAAGAGCTATTTTCCAGGGTCACCAGGCTAATTTCTCTGATGGTTTAAAAGGTGAAATGCGACTTGTAGTGCACTTATTTCGACCATCAGAGAACTTGGTCATGTTTTTTTTTAACTGTGGCTCCTTGCTTCCAAAAAACCAAAGCCACTATTCACAATAAACCTGAACTCATTCTCAAGTCTGTTGTTGATCATACAGTGAATTACTCTACCCCAAGAGAAGACCAGGAATGATCCAGTGGACATGAGGCGTAAACCAGTCAACCAAAGAGAATTTTAGCAGTGATAACACAATAGGGTAACACGTCCATAGTTACATATCTACTTCCACACACCAGTTAATCACGCTTGGCATAAATAGCAACCTGAGTCCGTGTATCAAGAATTATATCAGCCTGGTGTGGGAAAAGGAAAAGAAACTAGGAACAACAAAGATTGCCGCTAATAAATACAAATTCCTGAGCATTGCTGTATGTAAAATGAGGACAAAGAGAAGGAAAGGGTTGTAAGACTAGAAATAACTAGTACTGATTTTATCCATCACAATACTCTCACTACTCACTATAATCTTAGGAAGAAACATACAGGTTATGCCAATGCTTTAAAGCTTCCCAGTTTGTCTGTCAAACTTGTGAAGAAATGGAACTGAGAACACTCCACAGTGGGGTACGGTCAAAGATGTTCAGATCAGTCTTATAACTTTATTAGTGAATAAAATTTTAAAGTGAGACAAATTGCAAATAAAATCTTTCCCTTCCCTCTCCTCTCCTCTCCTCTCTTCAGTGTATCCACCATGTCTGGAACTGGGCTGACAAGGCAACCCTGCTCTGGCTGCTGAAGGAGGACTTTCATCAGTAGGTGACTAAAACTGCATCACACGTGACCAAGCAGGGCAGATCTACTGAAAGCACAACCAGGATGCAGCTCAGCACTCCACACTTCAAAATGGACTCAGCAATTTAAATGTTTACAGATTTGGCTGCAGGGTGCTCAAACACCGCTCCTGCTGTGTATGGCAGGCCGGTACACAGCCACAAGTGGAGGAAGGGGACAAGGAAGGGACAAAACTGGTTCTGTAGCTTAAAGGCCAAGGATCTCGGCTGGGGAGAGGAGCAAACCGCCTGCTGGTCTCTGCTCGCAGAGTTACTCAGCTGCCTGGTCTGGCACAGGGAATTGATGCTGGAAACGGGTACCAGACTCTGCTTTCCCAGCAGAATGGCTTGAGCACCAGGTTTCTCCCTCTGCCACCCTAATCCGTCAGCACAGAACCCTTCTCTGCGGCCTCCTAGGCAAGCGCTCTCAGCAGCAAGGGGGGCTGCAAAAAGTGAGCGTCTCTGCCTTCCACCACTCTGAATTTTCATGAATGTGGCCACAGCTGCTTGGCTTTGGGTTGAACTCAACGCTGCTCACTCACGCTAGATGTTTCCTAAGACTGTTCTCTCAGGAGACTTGAGATGAGTTTAAGTACTTTGTTTCTGCGGCAGAGTGAGGATAAGTGAACATTTGATATCTACAGGGTGTTTCAAAACGATGAACCCAATTACAAAGCCAAAACACCACTGAAACACACGCTGCACTGCAATTACGGATTCCGTCTTGCTGAATTGCAGAATACAAACCGCCTTGTGTTGTGGGGCCATCATCTTGCGAATGACGGAGGCTCAGGGCTGTTTGTGCAGAGATTTAGTGACTTCTAATTGGCATCTTTTTGAAACACCCTGTAGTTCTCCAGAGCAAGGGTTGCAGAGAAGACACAGGTACCTTTGGTTTAGACAGCTGTGGAATCTGTTTTAGGTGTCCTGAGGAGACCTAGAAGGTCACTGGAACTTAAGCTTCCTGGGTCACTATCTTTGACTCAGGCACCTAAATTGCACTTGAATCTTGCTATAGGTGCCAAAATAGGCACTTGAGCCCCTCTGGACCTTTAAGCCCAATGCCTAAGGATATCTGAATATATGATACTGAAGTACTGTTGTTAAAAAAAAAAAAAAAAACACATATATACACACACACCTAATCATACTAGTGTTTATGTCCATTTCTGTAACATTGATTAGTGATAATTATTCATCTATCTTAATTTCTCTACTGATTACTTTGTACAGACAAATTTCACTCAAGATAAAACTGCATTGACCAGTTATAGTCACATGGCTCACATCCTCTGCCTCCTTTTCAAATACAGACAACTGTTTTTATTCCTCCGGCTCTTCTGACCTCACTACTGTTTCCAAAAGTGTTGAATTTTAGACAGTTATTCAACCAGCTACAACTTGGTTGCAAATTATTTCATCTTAAGCATTTAAAATGAGATAAGGGTGACAGGGCACTGACAGAATTCTCTGTGTCTCCTGCTCTTTTCATATAGTATGTGAAAATCAATAACTTATTTTCACATATACTAAGACTTCAAGATTAACTGTACAACCTAAGAAGACAACATTTGGGGTACTTGATCAATAACTAAATCTCAGTTTCATGGTTGTCTGTAAGCCAAAAAAGGTTCCATGTTTCACAGTTTCATTCCTTTATCTGCTGCTGTTTAACAACTTTTCTGCAACACAGTTCACTATTATAATAGGGGAATGGATGCAAAAGCAATTGCGAGGCTACCTCCATGGCTTACTTATGTTTGTGGTACTTGTGCGTATTGCACTAGTCCTTCCTTACTGTTCTTTCAGAGAGCAAATAGCTTGAAATATGATCAAGCAAAAAGGTATAATCAACACAACTCCCTTCTCCCATTCCTGATTATTTGCTTATTTTGGAAGATAAGGAGTTTTGACAGCAGAGCACATTAGTCAGAATAATATTTGAAGCTTCAAAATCTGCTGACCTACAACATAACCGAGGACCTGGTTTGCTGCAGTCAGTGAAGACTACAGTTCCACTTACAGACTCTCAGAGAATTTGGTATCAATTGGGATCCTACTTTAAGATCGATTACAAGCATTGGATTTCTCTTCCTCTTTTAATACACAACCAAACCAAAATGTGTTTACTGCCATTACGGAGGGGTAACCTTGTCAAAGCTTGCAGCTGTAACTTGCCTCATGATATCATATTATTACATGGCCTTCACTGTTTATATAGTCAATAGAACATAATTAAATGACTTCATAGAATCAAATTAATTTCTTCTATGCCGTATTCATTTTAAAATGGAATCAATATTATTTACCCTACCTGACAATAATGCCTCGTGCTGCACATAAGATTGATCCAATACCAGCAGGTAGTTATCAATGAATGCACTTTGCTGTGGTAAATGAACACAATCAATACTCAGAAATGTGAGTTTTCTGGCATATGACTGAACTGTAACTGAAGTCAAGGCTGAGTTTTGTTCAGGTCTTTTTACTTCTTCTTTTAGGTTTCATACAAGGAGAATCTGAATTTGAGAGTCAGCACCAGTACAGTAACCATCTGAAAAATTACCAGGCAGCACCATTGCACATGGAACATCATTATCATCTGACAAGGTTATGTCACACGAGACAGCAGACTGAAAAAAGGAAAGCTCAAGAAATAAATAACAGAGGTTCCCAGCATTTCTTGAAAAACACGACTGTTTGAACTCTTAAGCATCACATGAGTATCATGTGAAAGGCAACTCTGTATCGTGAAGGGCACATTGCATGAATTTCAATTTGTTCTGTTCAAAACAGAGTGAGAAAGAAAAGCTATAGTTCTTGGAAGGATATCCCAAGGCATCATTTTTCATTTAGAAAAAAAAATGTATGAATGTAATATCAGTTAATATAAGAATAATTTTAAGCTATATTACATACATTCAACACAAAACTAGTGTCAACAAGATTGACACAACTCCTCTGTTAACTTCAAAGTGAACTAAAAATAGGGACTTCGGCAAAGTCACATCATCTAGGGTAATTTTAAAGTAAAAAGCGTGAAAAGGAGATTTCAGAAGACATTAAAGATACGGGTGTGTGTGACCACTCACTTTCATCGGCAGCTGCTGTTCTGGTCACTTGCTCCCTTACAAAACATGTCCTTGAATCCCCACAATCCTTCAGCTTTTTAATCTCTTTAAGGGACTCTTCATTTCTCCTAGAGTAAGCTAACCTAGTTTGCATTATTTCTGCAGCCATGCTGCACCAGTTGGTGTCCCAGCTCCTTCTTTCTAGCAAGTTGCTCAACCTTTACACGTACTGAGCAAACCTGCTTTTGCTTTACAGAAAATCGTAGGAAGCATGCTGAAGAAAAGCACTTCCATAGCGCACTTGATCTCGTGTTTTACTGTTGATTCAGTATTCAGATAGTCTTTGTGTAAGAGCCAAGAAAACAAAAGTAGAATGCTTTAGCATAACACTGGCACATTTTTATATATTTACTAAGAGAGAGGTGAATGGTGATTTTAAATAGAAACAGTTTTTACCATTCATATTTTTCAGAAATAAGCTACAACTTCACATGTTTTTTTATATATGCATTTTAGGACTGAGGTTGGCTTTCTTGGAAAAAAAACTGTGAATTCATGAAAATCTAAGGTAGCTCCTTTCCCTAAAAAAAAAAAAAAAAATCCGATTGTATATAATATCTATCATTGTTTCGATGTCTGCTTGTAAAAAAACACAGCAAGCCAGCATGCGTCACCCATCTTTCCTCTCCTTTACCTGTGTTTTGTAAAAATATCCTTATGTCAACCATAGTCTACCACAATTCTACCCAAAATAGCATAAATGCTACATCTAGCTTCACAGAATAAAGATAAAACTGAATCACAATTAACAATCTACACTTCAAAATTATTTCCCCTAAAATATTAAACCACAAGCAGAAGAGAAGTTTCCGTAATTTACATTTCAAGTGCGCATAATGACAAACAGTAATCAATACAACATATGTTCAATGCAGAAGAGCTACTGTAACTGCTGGAGTCCACCAAACTGAGGGTTTGCCAGTGGGGCAGTGAGGCAATTTAACATGTAGCAGCCAACAACAACCACCAAGGAATACTTTTTCTTTTCTCTGCTGTTTTTTCTGTCTGTTTCTATTCCTCCCAGCCTCATTTTCCCAAGGGTTGAATATTTAATTTAGAAATATCAGTTATTAACTGGCTATATAATTCCACTAATTCATTTAATGTTCACATCAACAAAGGTATATACAGGGGAAAAAAAAAAACAACCAAATTAAGCTTCCTTATCACATGCAGAACCTTACAACATGAACACAAAGTGCAATCATCATCTGATTCATTTATATTTACCTTAGACTCTTTCCTTTTTATCATCTAAGTTTAACCCTTCTAAACAATATATATAATATACGCATATAAATCTACACTGTGTATGTACAAACTACATATACATATTTACATGTATGCATATACAAATTTACAGAAGTAGATACACATGTAAGAACTTAGTTCTGAGGTTTATAAAACCTTTTCTCTTACAGTTATAAGAGTTCTTTCCTGTGCAAGAATGTATTCAAGGGGTTAAATTGATTTATTTTTTTTAATTTAAATTGTGATCTGCAACATGAAACATGGAACAAAATAAGGCTTTCTCTTGTTTTCATGCAGTTTGAAAGGCAACCTAAAGGAAGTTTTGTTTTTTGGTTAAGGTATTAGATAGTATGTCATATATCACAGAGAAATTCTGTTGTTAATGCTCTAGGTAAATTCTAGGGTCTAACAGAAACTTCCTGCAACATCTCACCCAAATTTAGGGGTGAGGTTCAGCTACCATTGCCATTTTGGACTTTTTAAGGTGTCCCATCTGGCTTCTGCATGCTACTCCAGAAAACTACAGGGCACCTGTAGGTCCTGCGTTACAGCTTTGGGTACATTAAAGACATGAACATTAGATACCAAAGTTTTAACATGGGAACTTAGAGCCCTTCGCAGTCAAAGCACAGAAGCACACGGAAGAAAATTGCCCTGGAAGTACGTGATTTTCTCTACTCACTGACAAAGTAATCTCAAGATTGTGATATCCAATTTTTGGGCACTTCCCTTACGGCAGATGAAATTCAGATTTCTCTGTGTTTCTGTTTCCTGTCTACATGATACAAGAACAATGTAGCTTGACTTCTCAGCGATATTACAAGGGGAAATTCACATGTTAGTATGAAGAACACCAGAATGCAATAGGTAGTGGCTTCAATTCTGGAAAATACTGTCCCTGATTTGGGAAACCTTAGCAAAAGTGAAAGACACAGAACAGAAAAACACAACTACACTCTCCTTTAAAAGAAAGCACAGCTATGTAGTTTTATCACAGTGGGATATCAGGAACCTCTGCACAAAAGGCCCTTCTGGGAAGGAGAAAAAAAAAAAAAAAAAAGGCAAATCACTCTTTCATAAATTTGCTGGTGATGGTTAGGAGGGAGTTTCACGGCTTTCTTCCACAGCAGTTGAGTTTGCTTAAGACAACATACGCCAAATAGATTCTGAATTTTCTGCAGGCAGTTCACCTACATTACTGGACCTGGAGATGTGGAAAGGACCCCAGACTGTGGGGACAGGCAGATCAAGACTCATCCACGAGGGATACACCAAAGACTTCCACGTAGGCTTTGAGTAAGGAAGAGCTTGTAGGAGTGGGGCAGGAGCTTGGCAGAATGGGACCATGTGCACACACAGTGAAGGACAGGTCTGAAAGGGCCCATGGTCACAACAAGGCATAATTTTTCTCGAGCTTCATGTCAGTTCTGGTCACCACCACAGTGTCTGCTTGAAGACTGCAGAGGATTTGTCTGAGTGGCACGGTGGCATAAATAGGCAAGTCGCCATATATTATTTCTGATTCAAGTAATACAGCATTTACTTAGTGCTCAATGTGGAATTCCAGACAGGCAAGTTTAATCATTTTAATTTCCAGTTATTTTACCCACTTTACTAATTACCATTACAGCACTGATTAGTTCGTAATAGTTATTCATTAGCTGTAAGTTGAACAAGAGCTGATTTGAGGTAATTGCTTCCTTGACACGTTCTGGGGACTATTTCATAGTCAACAGATAATGACTCTGATGAAATGCAGAGTCTACAGGAAAGATTCAAAGAATCACTAGTGAAGCTCTAAAATATTCTCAGAATCACCTCTACTTTTCTGTGCACGGATTACTCGGTAAAAGCAGCTTTTTTCCAAAAATGTTACTGTAGATCATACATGATGGAACAGAAAAACAGACTGAGACAGCTCAGTATTATGCCTTATGTACTTTGCCTTGGAGAAAAAGTATATTTTGCCTGGGGTCCTCCTTACAGGTGATTCCAATGTCTCATTTCTGGAGAACAGTTGTTTGTCCTTGCACTCAGCCTTCTCCTCCTTATCCCATTGATCCTCACAGACAAAATTTCATGCGAGAAGAATATTTCCTGTTTCATTGGCTTGGAGTTGTCATGGCTGGAAACACAGGATATTTCATCGGGATGACACTGAAATCAGGGCTAGGGGATATGTCTCTGAAAAATCCCCAGGCATCTTAATAATTTCTCTTGGGCCATTTAAAACGTTCAGCTTTTTCCTGCCAATTTGTTGGGGGCTGCGTTTTGGATCTCATCTTGAGGAAGCATTGACCAAGCCTCATCATTCTTACTACCTACCAATCTTCTGGAAAGCAAGTGTAGGATACAACAAGAGACACACTCCTAGAGACAGAATATCGAATTCCTTTTTCTGCCGCGCAGTGATTTGTTATCCATGGGATATTCTTCTACCCACTTGTGGAAACCCGTGGAAATTTCTGACTTCTATGCGGCCAAGTAAACAGGGCACGTAGCCCTGGAACTCATCCCAGTCAATCTCCAATCAGAGCAAGTTATGTTCCAGATCTTAAATACCAGATGTGACTTCAGGAAGATGTATTATCAGAGAGGAGCGAGTTAAACCCTACTAAAAACTGTCCATGTTTAATCTTCTAAGAGCAGGGGTGAAGCGAAGGTAGCTCCAGCAGAATTTACTTGGTTTTGCTGCTCAGCTCTCTTCAAAGTCCTGCCACTTACAGTTTTTGCCAACAATGGGCTACAAGGTGAAGACTGGAGCTTTGCAATTCTGTTTCATCATCCTTACCTTAGAGATTGAACAGTTTTCAGATTCAAACTGTGCCCACAAAGATGGGAACTCACAGTGAGGGACAAACACAAGACTTAGAAGGATGGCAGCAACATAGCACCACTCTCTCAAATGATTTGAAACAACTTAGAACTAAAAACAATGGACGAAAACATAACAGTAGCTTACTTCATATGCCCAGAACTAGAAAACCTAAGACATAATTATTTGGGAAACTCCCAAGCCTTTTCCTTTAAGCCTTGAGTAATTTCTGTACTCGACGGAACACAAACACAAAGCACAACATTTCACAGAAACAAAAGAGTACAGAAATACCGAAATGAATACAGAACAGGTCAGAAAGACTTCAAACGGGAATGGGTTTTGTTATAGCTGATCGTGACACTGAGGACAGATCAAATGACCTCCCAATATATCTGGTACTCTATGAAACTTTAACAGTGCTTAAAAAAAAAGTCCATGGTGGGGGAAGATGGAAGTGCAGAATTTACTTTAGACGCCTTTCTTAGTAACTTCTATTTTTACATGATCTGATCTGTCGCCTTTGCTCATCACCCAAAATAATACCGACACCCCTCTTCCCCTGCCAAAGTCACCCCCCACCCAGTTCCACAATGAGTTCCATTGATTTTCGAGACATATTGTCAACTACCTAATAATTTAACTGGTGGCACAGCTCTTGGGGCTGAAGCTTCGGTTTCCCAAACAAAAGCTAACCACCTGAGACCACAGAGGACAGGATATGAGCTACTTATAGCAACACTGGACCAGTGAACAAGAATAGCAGGAAAGCTGCTTATTTTTTTTTTCTCCAGCAAAAGCCTTTGAAGCAAACTATTTATTAAACATTATAATACTCGAAACAAAAATCTTTGAAGGCAGGTTATCCTCCTCTGCACCATGTCCCGTTGTGAATGAATTGCTTCCTTTTCCTTTTCGGATTTTTTTTTTTTTTTTACTTGTGAAACTGACACTCAAATTGTTCTCTGAAGCTGCTTGGGTGAGCCCTCACCTTCCCCGAGAGGAATAATCCATCCATCAGCAAAGGGATCATTAAAAATATTTATAACTCAACCTACTTCAATATCACCGCACTGTAAGCAGCCACCCTGTTCATCAGGCAGTCTTATATAAATACAATAAATAAGTTCTTTGTGCACAGAAAAACAGTATCGATTAATAAGTAATGATGCGGCCAGATCATTTGAAACAGAAACAAGAGGTCTGACGGCGAGACATAATCTTTCATTTTTTTAATTAAAAAATAGTAAATTCTCCCCACCGACCCTGTTACTGACGAGTACACACGGGTTTTCTTTGTTCTTCTGATTAAAACATTTGTCACTCTCCCCCTCTGTTGTTGAAAGAACCCATTTTTCCTACAGTATCACCAAGAGTCTCAAAACCAGACTCGAGAACTGCCTTTTCAAAAACACGGTATTTGAGCTGCAGAGACAGAACTGTCACGCGTTATACAGCATTTGCATCTTTGAAAATCCGGCGCTGACGTGCAGCGAAGACGGGGATTGCTCTGAAACCATCGCTAAGAACCATCTGAGCCTGAGAAATTCTCTGGCCAAAGCCTGGGAAATAATCAGAAGTGAACTGAAACTCCCACTGGGCCATCATGCATGCCTGCATAGTAAAGATGTCACTGGCAAGCTGCAGACAAACCCACATTAAAAAAAAAAGTCTTAATAATTCTGCACTGAGAGAAATAACTTACTCGAAGTAAGAGAGGCAGTGGAGAAACCTAAACTACCAATATCCTGTTTTCTCAAAGAATTTGCAGCTTCCACTGATTTGCATGGAAGTAATAGTGATTTACCACCTCTGAAAAACTGATCACAAAAACATGACTCAGTTCCTCAGTATTTTCCTAAGGAGCAGATCTAGACTTTAGTCATGCAAAATAAGACACTCTTCACCGAATAGGCACGTTTTCTCCATTTGTTCTGCCTCCTGCTTTCAGGTGAAACCTGGCACACGTACAAGTGATGATCAAGCACTAAGAATTTAGAATAATTTTCTTCCCTGCCTCTAACACATTTGTCCGTCTGACAATATATTTCCATCATATATCATATTTCTGCATTTCACCTTCCACAAACACCTATGAGCAATTTTTAAATCATGTCTGAGGAGTTTTGGTGGGTTTTTTTTTAAACCAAAGCAAAGCTCTCCTTGCACAAAAAGAGTAGAGCTATCCTCCAAGAAAATGCTTTCTCGGGTATTGAAGTATTCTAGATGGCTCCTGCTTGAAGTCTGTCACTGCTAACCAGGCTTAATTTATCTGTGCTATGTATAAATCTAACAGAATTATACTAGTAAGCAAGTGACTCATCTTGAACTCCCATCAGGCTAAGCTGAAACCAGTTAGACTTATTCAACTCCACAGCACTGACGTTTGAAGAACAAAGAATCCATCCTTTAACCATTTTTCTTGCGACTGAAGAGCATCAACATGCCTGTAGCCATGTTATTGCCTCTACCATAAGGACACGGTGTCCAGAAGCTGGATAAATGACACACACTTGTAAAATTTGTACCAGTGGCAATCACCGAAGTTCTGGAGAACCCAGAGAAGGATTCTCTCTGGTGGGAAAAAGTGGAGGGTAAGCCCATAATGTGCTGGAGATATTAAAGGCTTTATATGGAACTGAAGTGTAAAGACAGCTCTGAAAATAAACTCTTATAAATGAAGAAAGACTCGTTGGGCATTCATAATTCTGTTACTCGTGAATCCTTATTCACATGCAAATTAGTGGGAAAAGCACTACATAAAATGGCGGGAACAAAAACTATAATGAACATAACTAAATAATGGATCAATATAAAAATGGCTATCCAGATCTCAGCTCACAAAAGCATTTTACTATTTTAAGTGCTCTTTAAGTCACATTATAAGTGCTTTCAAGGATAAGGATGGGCTGAACGCCACACGTGAGCACTTTTCTGACTAAGGGCCTTAAATGTGTCCCCAGCCTCTACTTCTACCAGCTCTAAGGTGTAGTTGACAGTCTGGAGTCACCCTTCTGAATGGAAAACTTCCGTGTTCCTTTCCCAAATCTTTTTTAAAAGCCTACTAAGTTACGTGAATAAATTACTGATTTATTTTAAGCTATCTCAGGAACAGCCATAAGATTAAAACTCTTCAGTTCCTCTGTCAACTTGTTTCGCTTCAAAATTCAGCGAAACTACGAGTCAAAGGGAGAAGGAGATGGTTGTAGGCTCTTGCTTCCCCAGGACTCTTCCTATCCGAAGATTTTTCAGCCGTTTGCCTTCACACCTCCATGTAGAACAGGATCTCATTCATGAGTTCCCCCAAACATGCCCCATTTGTTTAAATCTGAACCTGAATTCCAGAGCCAACCCAAACTCTGGCAACACAGGCACAAAGTGAACAAGGACCTTGCAGAGTACAATGAAGAAACTAAAACAAGATTTGCATGATTTCTCCAAGATCATTCACTTAAGTTTCACAATAGATTAACTATTAATAACTGTTGTACTTGCATAGATATATTTTTTTAAAAAAATTTATAATGGTGAATTAATTTTTAAAACATTGTTTGTGTGTTTCCAGTTTCGTCATAGACTAAATAAAATGGGTTTCGCTATTATTTTAAAATACACTTTTCCAGTTGTGTGTTGAGCTGCCATCAAGAGCTGCAGTTTACTCAGCTCATATATTATATTCCTCACCACCACACATTCTGCACATCTTCAACACCACAAATAGTGCCCTCACGCGTCAAAACTTTTGATCAAGTTCCACTCATCTTTCCAGCTTCTTGGCCATTCTCACTGAACCAGCTGCAAAGCCCAGGTGTGTTCAATACTGTGGTGTGGAACTGCAGCAGAAATTCAGGGAAAATCAGAGGGCAAACTGGGGACCGGGCAGAAGTAATTCACAATTTTAAAAGTAGGTACTGGAAAGAAGTTCAATTTATACTTTTAGCTTTGTTGGTTAGATAAATTAGGGATATTCTCCTGGCAATGTAAGCATAATTTGGGCCTTAATACGCATACACCTTTTCAAAAGCCTTTCAAGTGTATGAGAAAGAGCTTTGAAATAAAGGAAAACCAGCTCATTACATCATTTTAGACACCATTTGTATCAGCTAGTGCCATCTCCAAGATTCATAATAGCATGATTTTATTAATTCTCATAAAGCTTGATTTTGCATTCAGGCAGTCAACATGATTTTAAGTGCCAATATCTCAACCTGAAAGTCAGCAAAATATAAAATAACATCAGTAGAATATTAAAATCTCCTACTGAGATAAATAGAAATATGAAGGTTCAGACAGAGCCAAATAGATTAGTGCTCACTTCCTACTCACTATGTGCTTTCGGCTAGCACAGTACAGTTTTATAATTCGATGGGAAAAAAATTATACTTTTTAGCTATTTTCCAGCCCAACATTCTGAGGCAGCTCCTCCCTTTAAAAGCGGCATAGCATTATTACTCATAAAATAAAACTATGACTACACAATGAGCTCAGTTCGATGATGTCCACATTGCTGGGATATAAACTCTTTCTGAAACACAGGGGAAAAAGCAGGGGGAGGGAAGGGCAAATCGTTCTCTAACATCTTCCTTACTTCAGAACTTATTTGCGGTTCAAAATGAAGTCAAAAGCTGTATCGGCAATTGAACTTTGAGTCCTACTAGAGCAATATTAAGGTAGAGCGAGTCCCGTGAGCGGGGTTATAGCTCCAGTGCTGAACAGCACGTTGCCGACCAACACAGGAAATCCCTCTCCTGTTCCTTGAGTTGAACTGAAGGGCTGGCATAAAGAAAATGTCCAAAGTATTAACAGCAACAAAAACTACAGGCTCGGAGCCAGATTTCAAAGGCATCTAGTTGCCTGACTCGGCTTAATTTCAGTGGGACTAAGTTGCCTCTGAAAATCTGGCGTTCAGTCTCCACTTTTCTTAAGCCGCTCCAGATCCTGTGGCTCTGTCAGGATGTAGAAGCAATTACATTTCACAGCTTTGAATCCAACCATATATTTTGGAAATCATTCAAAGTACAGCGCTTTTTTTAACATGAAGTTTCCTTGTCCAATAAAATACACTGGAATTTTATATACTTGGTCTTTGCAGGTCTCACTCCTTTTTATTTAGATTGAGGCCAGAAGCTAGTAGTATGTTGAAACCACTGACATCCAAATAAACTCTGCTTTCTTCCTTTAGGTGGGAGAAGCGTTTAATGGATACGAATGCTTTGTCAAATGCTTTCTAAAGAGTAAAACACACAATTTTAGCTTTACTGAACACTAATGTAATTGCTCCTGAACAAAACCATTGCCTAAAGACTGCTAATCCCAAAAGAAATAATGTAGGTGTTACAGTGCGTATAAAAATCAGAAATTAGCATTTGAGGTGTCCGTTCCCATACAACTCCAAAATGAACTCAGCCAAACAAATACCAGCTTGGCTTGTAAAGGAATCCAGTGTAATGAAACACATTGAAAATGAGAAAACCAAATCCTCCCTTTGATTCACGAGGCAGATGTGCATACGCTTGAGCTAACAAAATCAATCTGAGAATATTTCAATAAAAATAAACACAGGTAGCTGTGGTACCTAAACACAGGTAGCTTCAATATCTGTTAATGCCAGGCCATTTCATGAGATGGTCGTACTGAACCAACAGATCACGCTCTTCAGAGCAGAAACCGCAAGTCCTCTCCTCAACTGTGCTCATGTCCAGTTTGTCCCCTGCACTCTTTCCAGCTCCCCAATGTCAAAGTCACGGAGCTTGTGAAAAGGTCTCAGACAAAACTTTATCCCCCTTCCCCACTGAAGCTGCAGCAGGGAAGAGGCAGAAATCTTAGGTACTGCCTTTCTTCCCCCTAACATCATCAGTTGGTCTAATAAAAGATTCTGTTTTTCCCTGTGGAACTTGACTCTCTAGTTTATACCAGTCAGTTGTTTTCCTTTCAGCAAGTCTTGCTTTTAATATCTAGTGACATTATACAAAGAAAACACACTGAAAATACGTATACTAGCTATTTAAACTCTCATTTTTCCCCAGTGGAACAGGGTTTGTGGGCCAGCACGTTGACCTCCTCCATGGTACAAGGCACGTTGCCTCCCACAGGGCAGAGCAGAAATCTTGTCTTGCAAGAGCACGGCCCTTTCTCCCCAATGCTCCGAGGCAGTATCCTTCTCTTCCCCAATGGAGTTTCCTCCTCGCTGGCCTCTCAGACCTCCTTGTAGCTGGCTCACACACTTCTGAAAAATCACTCCTTAAAGAGAATAACCCACCTTCCCTTTAAGCACCTGCCTGAGTATAATTTCAGGAAATTTGTTCCTGACTCAGGCTAATCCTTCCTGGCTAGTCGTCTTCCCTTTCCTTCCCAACTCACTATTATCCTTTAATTGTTGATTTGATCCCTCATGTCCCAAGCCATCGGGGCTCCTTCCCCGCTCCTGTGCAGGACTGGTTCAGCAGGAATCCCTAGGACAGTTAACCCATGGCCAGCCCCACGTCAGTTTAATAGGAAACCTCATTTCAAGCAGAAACTGAAGGCAATAGTTTCAGCTTAGAGAAGACACGGTTTTGCTCTTCTTTCAATAAGGTGTAAAATCGAAGAATTCACTGCTGGTTATGTAACCTAACAGTTAGTCAGGGTTTTTACTCCTTTGCCCTCTTTTAACTTTAGACATGAAACCTGTTGGGGGATGGAACTCAAAAAATGTAAAGTAGCTGAATTTTTTTTTATCTTCTGGAACTCAAACCAAACTACCAGCTGATAAATGGCCATTAGTAACACAGATGTTAATGCAATACTAAATGAGACAAAAATCACCAATGCAGTTTGCAAGGCTCCCTGCGATGCACAATCATCAGGCAACACTGAGACCAGCACTAACCTAAACCGGCTTTGTGTACACAACCAATACACATTTCATTATTAATTTCAATGTTCTTACCGCACCCCAGTCGGGTTAATTGAACGTAACAACAATCACTTTCCTTCAAACTGTATCAAAAATATAAATGGTCTTTAAACCAAATATTAGCAACATCCAAAGGAAACACTTGAGATGCTTTCACAGATAATTTTACAACCTGTACTTGCAAGGTGAAATACCTGTTACCAGCAGAACGTACGGACAGGCCGTCCGGCATATTAAAAAGAACAGTTTAAGCCATCATTTGGCTCGATTCACGACACATTCCAGGAACCCCATAAACAAAGACAACATGTGCAATGTTAACTTTCTCTTTTATGCTGACAGCTTTTTTCTCCCATATAATGACCTTCCTGCACAGTGTGTGTTACCATAAAAAGAAACAGAGCCCAGTAAAATTAGAGGAACTGCTTAATATCAAAACGTTTTATCTGAGGAAGACACCACTGCCAGGGTAAATATAAAAAGCACAAGAATTAAAAAGTATTTGTTTTGCTGTCTCTTCTTTAAGTTTAGATTGTTCAAACAAACCTAGCTTGAGTTTTCAGTTACTCTGCACTAGACGGTCCTCCCAAAGGCTGAAGCGGTACTCCAGAGAATGTGAACTTGGCTCCAATTTCAGACAATTTTTATCTTCCTTTTTCGACAAAGAGAAAAGTATTTGAATGCTTTGTCTGTAGCCAAGAATTTGGATATGAAAGACACACCAGTAAACAAGTCACCAAAACGGGGCACCACTACACAGACTGTAGTGCACACTTGTTTTTAAAAAAAACTTCTCTGGCCCAAAGGACACTGTTTTATTTTACAAGCAGAATGCTAATGTGAAATTTTAGTTAGAGATTATCTCTCTCATCTAAGTACAAAAGAAAAGCTACTTGCATTTTTGATAGACAGAGCCTAAGTTTGCTGTTTTGTTTGTACAAAGAAAAATAAAGAGGAAGATAAAACAAGAACCTCACAGCTAGTCGGCTTGGTAAAATGCTGCACCAAACTGAATGACTTTTTTATAATTTCATTTGAACTACTACAGAGAGCCAACAACCCTTATTCATAGCATTTGCCTTTCTATCAGCATTCCCAGAACGAAAACTGAAACTTTAAAAATATAATTGCTTTTGTACCAAACGCACACCAGTTTCCACCACGGCAACTATCCCACAAAACTCAGGCAAGGCTCATCACGGTTCCCTAGGTTTATTATCTTTTATATCAGGGAGGCATTCAAAAGCACTATGGCTGCCTGGCAGCTAAGGCAGTTACTGTCCTCACCCAAAAGAACTTTAGTCTCGTGCGGCTGGTGAAAATGACATTTCTGAAAATCAGAAAGCCCACCCCAGCTTTAGTACGGAGCTTGTTGCTCTGCAAAGCGGCACGTATGAGAACAGAGCACTAGCTCGGCGATGCCAGGGAGACTTCACTGAACATGCCAGTAAAGTCTCCCTAAGCCAGCCAGAAACCCAAGGGAAGGAAATGAGAGTGATTATATACAGCTGAGCAAGCACAGCACAGAGACTCCTAAATCAGAGATATGGTGTTCGCTGCTGGTGTTCTGCGGTAAAAATGTTTACCATCTGTGTTACTCTCTCTTTGTTATGGACACTAATGGAGCCTTCAAACATAAAAGCATGGGGGTGGGGAACGAAAACTATGATTAAGCCGAAGTACTTTAAAATCACTTTTAGCTGTATATTACATAAGGAAATCCTGACACTGAATGAAAAATGGATCGAAACCAAACCAGAGCAGTTTCAGGCTGAGCTCAGGAGGGCTGCACAGAGCTGGGCTACTCTGCCCTGCAGGTCTGGTTCTGAGCTACCAGCCACAGGCAAATCCTTCAGGCAGAAAGAAGCGGATCTCATTTGGACACAAGAGAGAGGGGTACACTCCAACAGCCGCTCAGCCTTTCAGCCCCATCTCCTCACGCCGAGCGTGCCTGTGGCTGTGAGTTTCCTGGGAAGCAGCTGCGTTTGTACAAAGCCTTTCTGCAGGGGAACTTCTCCGCTGCTCATCTCCTGCTGCTGAGGAGCCACGATGGCCTGCAGAGTATGACAGTCTGTAGCAAAGCCAAAAACTAATATATGCCATTCGGTTTTCAGTTTGTGCATAAAACCAAGCGTCCAACTTGCTCGCACTAGACATCTCACACCGTCGCACAGGAAAATAGGTGGAAATCACAGCCTTCAGCCTGACTTCCCTCTCAGATGTTTTTTACTCTGTTCATCAAAATTTATATAAGGGAGTTGCAGCGACCTGGTATCTCCACTACAACCTCAAGCAGTTGCCTCACTACGTCTTCTGATAGTCCCTTCCTCCCTCACTACCCAGAATGACACCGCAGGGCACCTACAGTAGCAGGAGTCCACCCCGCTTCCCTCAAGCCCAAGGAAAAGAACTTGGGTCAGACTCCCCGACTTCCCTTCAACACAAGTAGCTACGGGGCACCTGTTCTCCAACCCCCAACACATCCAAATTCTTTGGCAGCCAGTGCCCAGTTTCAGCAGAATTGTCAGTAACTTGAGGCTAACTACTCGATTCAGCATACACACACAGAGCAGCCTCCCAACAACACAGTGTCACCTGTCAGTAAAAATAATGCTTTTTCAAATGAGAAGTTTCAGGGAAGTTGTTACATCTTTCATGTTACTGATGCTGGCTCAAATATAATTCTAGCAGAGCAGGAGTGGACTTACAAAATCATAGAATGGTTCAGGTTGGAAGGGACCATCAAAGGTCATCTAGTCCAACTCCCCTGCAATGAGCAGGGACATCTTCAACTAGATCAGGTTGCTCAGAGCCCTGTCCAGCCTGGACCTGAATGTCTCCAGGGATGGGGCATCTACCACCTCTCTGGGTAGATGAACCACAAACCAAGCCAGGAGGAAGCAAATCAGAAGCTGAACAGTAGTTCGGTTTATCTACAGCTGGAGGGGCCTCCCAGCAGTCTCACAGTGCTGAAAGTCATTTTGGAACTGATTTGTGCCACCTGCAACATGACCAAAACTGACATACCACAAAGGTTCGAAAAATGCTTCCAGAGCTGGCACAAAATCGGAGGAGCTTCCCCACCAAAAAGAATACAACTGAATCAGTCTCTGGCCCAGAACTCACCACTGCTAATACATGGTCTTAGCAGATGAACCAGTGAAGATGGATCAGTGATTTGCTCATGAAAATTCTTTCCTGAACTCCAGGGAACTCACGGAGTTTTGGTTCCTTATGCCTCTCAAGCAATCTATGATTAGAGTTCAAAGGGAGAATGGTAAAAGGCACTGTTTGCCACAAGTAAAGCTTCTGAAGCGCCGCAAATAACAATATAGGGAAACCCGCATGGAAATGAGCCAGCAATTATAATTCTAACAGCAAAGGAAAACTCCATTAACTAAAAGAGCAAAGAACAAACCACTGACCCTTCAGATCGTGGAGGGAAATTAATCACACAGCGTTGATACTATTTTTCTAATTCTTACCTTCTCAGTGAACCGTCATGTTATTGAGGCATGTACCTAAGTGATGCACTTTTTCTCCCTCTAATAATTCACTTACCATCCAAAAGAAATGTGGCAAACTTAACACACATCTACAAAACCTGCACATTTACTTTCTAGCATTTAACTGTGACACCGTTAGAAAGTGTTTACTGAGGAGCAGGGGGGGAAACCCACGGTTTTGTATACAGCTTCACTTTGCTTGACACTTCGCTTCTGATATTGCTTCCTGCGTAACCTACAGATGTTTCTATTAAAATCATTATTCCTCCAGGGCACTAATGGTGAACTATTGGAGAGCTCGATTCATCTCTGGTTATAATCTCTTCTTAACCTTCTCTACAGCTTCCATCATTGCCTTCCAGCTGGATTTTGACAGGTTAAGAGGCACCAACCTGCCAGAGCACTCTTGATCTTCCAGCCTCTACAACACTGCCAGTACATTCTGCTCCATGCCTGCGTTTCCACCACAAGCGTCCATCCTTTTTCAGATTAGAAGTGGAGCTTCTGACCGCTCCTCAACTGGTGCAGTCATACGAGCTCTTGCAAAGAATGATTATGCCCCTTTTACACTCAGGATTACCGCAGACCTGGAATTGCTTGTCCTGATTTTCTCCATCTATATCACCTCTGTGTCACTGCCCTACAAAGTCTTCAGGGACACCCAAGAATTTGCAAAACCACTGAATACATCGTCGAGATGTGGAACTGTGAAGTCCTCAGAGATATCCACAAGTCAGCTGGACATGGCCCTGATCCGACTGCCCTGATTGACCCTGCTTTGAACGGGCAGGGGGTGTGTGGTCAGTGCGCTTGGAACTTAAAGGGCTCACAGGGCTAAGGGAGGGCTCCCCTGCAGCTCTTTTATAATGAAAAGATAAACCTAGGGAGAAAATAACAAAATAACACAAAACCCCTACAAAAAAACAAGGAACGCCCAAAGAATTGTAACAGAACACTAATGTAAGTATTTTAAAATTCAAACATCTTTGTTTTTCCCCATATGAAGACTGACATCAAAGAACGTGGAACGTGGGGGTTGGTTCTAGGGGCATGTGAGGAGAAACCGCTCTGAAGCAGGGAGGAGAAGGAGGTAGCAGTGGAAACACAGGACACCACCACAGCTTTGCTACCCACAGGGCTTTTCAGCTTCGGTGGAATATTCCCACATCCCGCTCACACAGCGCTGCTGTGTCACATACGCTGAAGCTCTTTGGCACAGGGGCAGTTTGTTTTCACTGTCCTTACAATAGCGCCGGCCTTTCCTTTTCATCCGCAACGCCCTGACCTCCCTTTTCTCCCTCCCTCCCCCCAGTCGAACAAGTATCATCAGATGCAGGAAGAGCCTTGTTGTGCTTCTGCCGCTCGTAACACAATTTGCTAGGCGAATACTTCCTGCGCACCCTGCCAGCATGGCAGCTCTCCAAGACGTAAGGCTGGTGTTCGGGAGATGGTCACACGAGCATGATACTTCCTACTACAACTGCTCTGCCCGCCACCTTCCCTCGCCTTACTACGGGCACGGGGTCTAAGCAGCAAATGGCATGAATGAAACAAAGGCAGAGGCTGCCTGTTTGTACCAGTCTGCATGTTTGCAGCAGTGCTGATCGCTGTCCGACGGATGTAATTTGTAATGTAATTTGCAATGTATTTTACACAGAATTTATGTGAAACTTTAGTTTCATAAAAAGTGAAACAAACTGTCTGTTCCTGCTTGGTAAATACTCCTGTTATTTGCATAGATTGGGGCGTCAAACTCATTTTCACCAGGGGCCACATCAGCCTGGCGGTCGCCTTCGAAGGGGCGAACGTAATTTTCGGACTGCATAAATGTAACTACTCCTACATTTACACGGTCCTCAAATTACATCTGGCCCTTCGAAGGCGACCGCCAGGCTGATGTGGCCCCTGGTGAAAATTAGTTTGACACCCCTGGCATTGAGCCTCAAATGAACACTGGGAAAAAAAAATTGCAGAGCTTCAAAATATCAGCTGAAGGCTTATACTAGATTGTACATGCAATAAATAAACGGGACCCACATACTGTAAGATACACAACAGGGGCAAAGGAAAGATTTTTGAGTCCCCGGTGTTCCCTGTCTGTAATACTTCCATGTTAATGCCAGTAGCTGTACAACTTGCTGATGCATAGCAATTTTTCCACAGTTTATCCTTACTCTCATGCTTCTCCTAAATGCTCCTTAGAGAAAAACACGAAAGTTTATGTCAGACTAACAGTAATACCTCCCTTCTCGACGCATGTATCTCTCCAGCAAAAAAAACAATTATGCCCAAAAAAATACCTGACACAGGAAATGCACGAGAGAAGCAATCTTAGAAAAGATAGAGAAGATAAATATGGCAGAAAAATCAAAGAAAGGCTGACAAGAAAGAAGAAATGAAATGTCCCAAAAAAAGATTTGACATGGCATGCGACAAAACAACGTAAGGCTTTGGTGACGAACACAGGAAGACTGAACTTCAAGTATATACTAAGGCAACAGGTTCTACCAAAAGAGACAACACAGAAGCAGACCATTTGAAAGACGTGGCTGAACGCATATTCTGGGGTCCATGAGAGGTATCTGGAAAGAGGAACTGAAACCAGTTTTAGTTAAGAGACAAAGGCACGGTTTCATCTGTGAGAACAAAAAAGTACGGAACACAAGGAAAAGCCAACCGAGCACATGATGACGGCACTTGGCTCCCCAACTGCTTCGAAGCCCCTGTGGTGCGTTAAGTCTGACCTCTGACATGGTCTGAGAGTTGGCCTTTCCCTCAGTGATGGTCCTAGCAGTGGAAATAGTTTAGCTCACAGGCAGCCAAAAATGCAATGAAACAGAAAAGTGGTGGTGTGGGGGGGAAATAAATAAATCAGAGTTATTTGATCGGTTTGTGAATTTAATTATATATCCCACGGTTTACTCATCTTTTGTCACATTCTGGTGCTTTAACAATGAGAAAACAAAAATTACTAAAGGCAATTTACAGGAATCTCTTTATTTGAACTCAGGGTATAACCCACAGTAATTGTCTGCAGTGTGTGGCAATATATTCACCATTTAGGACAGGAAGTGAAAAATACCAAACACATCTAAAATTGCATGAGGGATTTGTGCAGACAGAAGGTAATTACACAAAGTGGACTTTGGCCAAGACTCTCAGAGTATGAAGCGATCTCAGAACCTTGTGGAAATTACCATGGGATCTTTAACGATAAGTGGGCTAAATCTTCGTTTACATTGTCCTAAAAAAGATGCCTTCACTAACAGTACATTTTCCTTTTGCTACACAGATTGACAGCACTATCGTACTCCAAAATTAGAAGGCATGTCCGACACTACAGCACACAAGTGGAAAACCAAAACCAATCAAACAAAAAACCCCAAAGCACAGTAATTTAAAAAACAGACCAGGAGTAGACTTCTCAAGTGTTTCACATGCACAGAATTATTTGCTTCTCCCTCTGTCTAATTTATTTCAGATTAGTAAGAGATCCTTTATTTTAGGTCAGTACTATGACAATGGAAGTATGCCAACGTAACCTTCATTTTCTTAATTAGCATTTAACAAGAAGTTCATCCTCCTCTAGAAATATTTCCTTCCATAAGGAAGAATAACCTTGAACAGAAGACAAAACTAAGCCAAGGAGAGGAGAAAAATGAAACTGAAGCTCCCGATATATTTACATGCCTTTAAAATATATTTATTTACATACCCTTAAAATGTAAATAAAATAGATCTGAGTAAAAAAAATTACTTCATCTCCCAGAAGCAAGCACAGCACTATATCTGTATTCATAGCTACTCGGGGGAAAACCAACCACAAAGAAAGTCCCTCTTCTACACATTCTTCCTACCATGGACCATGTGCTCATGTAATTCATTGTTTATCTAGTCTGGAAACAAAAATGCCATGAAAAAGCAATCACGAGGCAGATGGCCAGTTTCACTAATCTGACCCTATTTCTTCAAAGCAAATCTAGTCAACTGTTACAATAGTGATGCCCCAAATAATCCACCATTCCAATAATACTTAGATTTGCATATTTAGGTTAGAAATGCCCAGCATAGCTGGATTAAGATTCTCCTCCAGTAAAACAATGCTTTGTCATAAATTCTACTCCAGAGACCATGCCAATTCTTAAACCAGACGTGTCCACACACCGCAAACGTGAGTGGAAGCACGTCTGCAAAATGTTCTTACCAACGCTCACCTCTACAGCTGAAACGCGTTTGGAATTTTCCTTTTACTCAAACCCGACCGTAAAGAATGACAAATGCAAAGATTCTCTCTGTAGCCGCCCCCATGATAACAGATGACAAGATGCAGCACAAGCTTCATCTCTTGCTAATTAAACGAATCAATTAAGAGACTATTGTTGCAACTGTGTAACTGCTGTTCTATAGTGGCAATAACAACCCCACGGGGAGGTCTTTTACTACATTAAAATGCTGTCCTCCACAACTCCATTTGATATTATTAGAAACAGTTATTTGCGTCTTGCTGTCATATTAGTAGCAAAGGCAAATTATGGAAATATGCAGACCAGAATGGTCCCAGTATGAGATCAGGTTTGGTTTTCAGCCTCCAAGGGAACAATTGCTGAAATTCCAAAGTTCCCTAAAGTTCTTTAATGGAACTGATAAATCTATCAGCACAGCATCCGTTTAGATTCTAGGTAAGGGTCACATATTTGCATACTTTCCTGCTAAGCTGATACAATTCAACTAGATAAATTATCATATTAAGTTTACCCTCCTGAGTTAAACTGATGGAGTTCAAAATTGTTTTCGATGGTTGTCATTAATCGCTGTTACATCCTAAATGCTCACTTTGAAATCTAATTGTGCTGGTGTACCAAGGGTCATATTAATAGCATTTTTAATGTTAAATCTTTGTAAAACATGTTTATTTTACTGATATTGTCACTGAAGCCTAGAAGACTAATGAGAAACAAAGTATATTTATTATCAATAAAAACTTCATTTAAAATTTACATTGAGATACTTAAATTAGCTTTACTAACTTCATCATGCCTTTGTTTCATTAAGATCACTGGTTAAGCTTCAAAGCCATATAAATTAATACCTCCTAAACCATTCCTGGTTATTTGCCAAAGTTGTAGCCATCAAAAAGCTGTTTAAAAACATGGGCTACACATGTGTATTACTTAGCAGTACACATTATCTTCAGAAGAAAACACTAGATCATCACTAAGATGTAACAGTCCTGATACAGAAGAAAAAAAAAAAAAACACAAACAAACAAACAAAAAAAGAACCACCACAAACTTATTTGGACAAACAAAGCAACTAATAATTACTTCAACATTGGTAAATCTTAGTCTACCAAAGGAAATAAATTGATTTATTCTTGGGTAACCTGTCCACCACTTGTGTTACAAGAAGTAACAGGCTAATCAATCAAGTCCAATCCTTGTCCTTAAAGCATTACTGAGCTCAATAAGAAAGAAACTTGTCACATGAAGTAAGGAAAATCAGAAATCCTTATTTTTCCGTTTGCGTATTTCCAAGGAATAAGGGACATAGTAATTTATTATAAGCAGACTACTACACTACAGATAGAACACATGCTACAGAACCCACCAACATTAAGGACATTCATGGGAATTCTGACCTACTTATGATGTCATCACACATTTTTTCTCTGCAAATTAAAACTTTAAATGAGAACGGAAGGCCAAGATTTAAAATGAACAAATAAAAAGAAAAACATCAGAATCTAAATGTAATAGCTCATTTCCAGCCTGTTTTTGTAAGAAAGCAAGGCTTGCAATTCAGATTTCTGCCTCTCAGTCCCCATCCCCACCTTATTCCATCTAATGATCCCATTTTACCCACATACACTATTTTAACCTGCTGATCAACTGCAACCAAATTTGAAGAAAAGGTAGGTAAGTCCAACTGTCTATAAGTATTGTAGAAACCGTAAGTATGTTTTCACAAATCTTCTGAAGAGCACTGGCTGTGTCAAGAAAACAAGAGACCTAAACCCCTATTCCAGCTGAGGGAAATTTGGGAGTGGCCAGTTGGCCAGTCAGCATGGTCACCATGGCCATCCAAAAAGCACATATGCAGCTTCAGCTTCACCTTGACACCAACATCTCTTGCTCAAGGAGGTCTCGGGTAAAGACTACAAGAGGTTGTTCTGTGGGAACTTATGGCACTTCTGGTTTCTTTTAAGTCATGAAAGCAAAATTCAGAAAGAACTCCAATTGCTTTCTTACTTATCTTTCCAATGGAATCCTGAGCAAGAGTCCCAAAATAATCTAAGTGATTTTAGGGCATGGCTTTTTGTAACACCACTATTTCAAAATCTCTCAGGTGCTTTTGAGTCTGCCCCCAATGGACAGCTTTAGTATGTTCACTATACCTTCTCCTTTAAAACACACAAATATATAACAAAACTGAAATAAAAACAGCATATGCAGCTGTGTGGCTGCACCTGATCATCCACATCACGTGTGCTGAAACAATTTTCACTGACCAGTCGTAATGACAGGCCAAAGCATCACTACTTTCACAAGTGAAATCCTTGTTGCATGAATTATCCACTTTCTGCAGAACACTGCAGCAGCTCGTAGCCACTCTCAGGATTCTTACCGCCCATATTCAAAAGGGACTTGTGGGAGCTTCCAAAAGCAACTGCATGTTTCTCCTAGTGACACCTTCTGTGCTACTGAAATGCCACTGATGATAGCTCTACTACTATAAGCACTGCAGTTCACAATGATTCTGAAGCTGGATGGAAATAAAATAAAATAATAATTTTTTAAAAAATCTATACAAGACTAGAATTCCCTTCAGATCGGCAGGGACCCTAATCTTAAGGATTGTGAAAAGGAGGAATAAAAAAAAAAAAGATACATTAGCTTGCAAAATAAACACCTACTGAACTATATTTGTTTTCTTGTGGTTAATACTCTACATATTCCAACAAATACAGCCTTTGTAACCTCTGCAGGTTTTCAACCAATGTTTGAAAGTCCGCATAAATCTTCAGTATCTATTTTCAGAAGCGTCACATATAAAAACAAAAGCAGAATGAAAACCTGTTAAGAACTCCAATGATTTGTAAGAGTGACAGAAGCAGGTTGTTAAAACATTTGTCATTGCGAGCTAAATCAGACTCATACAGTCAAAGCTTCCATCTTTATTGCTATTTAATTGGTCTTTTTAAGAATACAGGGAGAAAGAAAAAGGAGGAAGCTGTCTGGAAGCTGATGAGATTATATACAGACTTAAAAGTCCAAGGATAACTTGTAAGACTCAGTAATGGGACAGAAAGTTGGAAATTTGCTGTTGAAGCAAAAGCAGACAAGTCCTGGCAGGAGGGAGTGGGAAGAGGAATCGGCAGCGAGAAGTGAAGTTGGTATACTGACCTATAGCTCCCAGGGTTACCTTAGATACATAAATGATGAATATGCAATAAGCCAGGAAGCAACAGCAAAAATTTTGAGGAATGCCTCTGATGTAAAGCTCTCCACTTCTGACTAACTTCATTAACAACATACATAACTAATAACCCTGGCTGTGTACGAAACATCCTTCTGCCCCCCTATCTGGAAGTATATAAAGAACAATCAAATATAAAGAACAATCGCTGAACTATTAATATTGAATGACCACTACTGTACTAGAACATATACCAATTATGCTAAAAAGCATGGCCAGGGCTTGACAGAGACTAGTTTTTCCAAATCCAGTGTTCTTAACTTGGAGTTTGCAGATCTGGTTGGGACAGCGATCGCTGAACTATTCTAAATGGGTCTGCTAAAAACCTAAAGAACATCAAGTGTATCATTAACAGGCCAATAGTAATCATAGAAGAGCATACACCTCGACAGCAAAACTTCAGATGTTTTGTAAATCAAAGGTGGCAAAAAACACTCCATCAGAAATGAGAGTGAAGTAACGGAAAAGCCTCCAGTGAGAAGGCTGAACCAAAAAAAAGGTGCTAGGCAACTCAGAAGCACCTAAAGATGGCTTGATTCTTGAACCAAAGCAATTCCACTGTTCCACAAGGGTTCCTATATTGTGTTTACCACTGAAGGAACATTGTAAAGTAACGTACTACGCAACATGACTAACATCTGACACATACATGTTCTTTCATCCTTCCCCAGAGGAAAGAAGTAACTGGTTTTCTCTGTATTCCTTCTCTGACACTAGAGAACAGAAGATCAACAAAATGCCACGAATTATGAGCAAAGGACAGTAAAATTTTCCACTGTGGCTGGGGACTTCTCACTGTCTGGGACTGTCTCTTTCGAGGAACGTGTCTGAGGAAAGCGTTCCACTGGACAGGCCATCGCTGACAAAGGATGCAGCGGAGCCAGGCCGCTCACCACCTGAGCATACAGACAGTACTTCTTTATTCTAAATTCTACACAGAGGCCGTTACAGCCTAGAATAAGTTTAATGCTTCCATAATCATCTGCAGTTCTCTGCATCCCTGAAGCTTTCTTAGTGCTAAAGGCTGCCCGCCCACACGTATTTCTTTGCTGAAGGCCAGCTGACAGAGGAGTGAATAATCAGCAAATGACTGGGGCCATCAGTGGGCCAGCAAAAAACATTCCTCTCACGTAACATAACAGAAGGTGCAACAAGATAGAAACCGGAGGCTCATTAGAAAGAGAGGAATGAAGGGTGCACTTTGGTCCTTTGAAAAGCCTACTCAAACATCCAGGCTTTTGGACTGCACAGGTTGAAGTAGAAACTCTACTTGGTATTTGTCAATAGGTCTTTATGTTTGTTACGAACCTACTTCTGTGAGCTGCCTGCACACAGGAGACAACCCACTGCCTCCTTGTCTACTAGTAGTGTTGCTGTTGGGCATGGATTTGGACATTAATCTGAACCACAGATTACTTTGTTTCCTTCTTCTGTGTACAATATATAGCAGTAGAGGATTCCTTGGTGTTACAATAATGCTATTAATAAATATACCAGCTGAACAATTCTAGCTTAAAGTGGCAGAATAGCAGGACTCCATCAGCACGTTATATCTAGTCACGTTCATCAGAGAGGAAAAATGAGTGAAAACTCACAGAACACCTCAATTGCATGAGCTGTTCTGAAATAATTTAATTAGGACTCAAAATGTTATCATCCAAAGGAAATTAAACCAAACCAGTGTAGTTTCCTATTCACCAACCATTTCTTAAAGCTAAAAGTATATAAAAGTTGCTTGTTCCTTGGGCATCCTTGTATGTCCTCCAATAGTACGAGACCTGTATAAGCTCTGAGACTCATAACCCTCTACCAAAAAACAATTCAGAGAAAATAAGCTATCTAATGCCACTACAATTAGAAGAGAAACGCTGAAGTAGCAAAGAATTTCTACTAACGATCAGAAACAAACAGAAATATTATTAAAATCCATGTAGACCCCCAAATTACGCTAACAGTGTGCACCCAAAGCTATGATTTCACTGGGGAAAGCAACATGATTTTTCCTGTGCTCCTCTAAAACAACAGAAATATCCTGCTACACTAATAGAAACATTTGTCCTACTGTCAACACGTCTACCATATGTCATGCAGCAGAATTCATATTAAACTGTTGTCTTTCTGCTGTGAAGTAGTTTTCTTTGTCCTTCACCCAGCTAACCGGGACAGCAAGGATGTTTCTAATAGGGAAGCACACCTTTTGCCTCTCCTCCGAGTGTCAGCTGGCTTGTATTTTATCAAAAACCAGTTGCAGAATTACTTCTTGTCACCGAGGCACCCCAAAAATAAGTTTAGGCGGACAACAAGGTCCAAACCAAACTTTATTCCGGCCGGAAAAGTACCGCCGATAAACCGATTGGAAAACGGGGTTTATACAATTAGTTACCACTCCAATAACATAAGATACAGGTTCGGATATTAGGTTAGGAAATTATTTGGGGTGCAGTGAAGTAAGAATAATGGAGATCCACAGTGTTGCATATATGCACTCACAAGAAAACAAACCAGAGCCCTCTCTGCTCC
>VWYH01004918.1:1795823-1880963 GCA_013399365.1 Pampusana beccarii
GGGAAAGTGAAACTGCAAAACTTCTATTGTCAAGTGTAAAAAAAAAAAAGTCAAGTGAAGCCATTTATCGAAGCTGATGCCCTCCTGACAAGCCAGGGAGCTGTGCTCCTCATCAGCTGGCTCTAAAAAGACGTTGTGACGGACGGGTCGGCAGTGCGTACACTCAGTAACACCACGCTGCCCGCCACCACTGAAGTACCATCAACATTTGCCACCGCCAAAAGTAACACAGAACGCTCAAAGCTATCCCGAGCGATTTCTCTTACCGAAAAAAAGAGCAGAGCAATAATTTCACAAGCTGTTTATTACGTTGACAACAATACATTATGATAACAACCAGCAACCAAGAGCTTCTTGCGGCCAAATATTCCTTTCAAAAGCTATCTTAACTGCACTTCTATGTTAGCAAAGTTTTAGTGAGAGAGAAGTAATGGTGAGCCCAAAATGTATTTCTAGGAGCTTCATTCAAGGTGGTATTTTTTTTCTTTGACTGAACATTTAGATTTGTGGATGTGTACAGATATACATGCAAGTACACACGTACAGACTGTGTAGACCTACATGGGTAGACAATTTGTAGAGGCTACCATTGCAAGGAAAACCCACCCTTCCCTCTCCCCATTACCTAAGGTGAGGGTATTACATTGACATCAAAAAAGTGCAGAAGGGTGTTAAAGGAGCAAGGGACAAACTAAATAAAGGAAAGGACTTTGGGGAGATGAGAGGGACAGTAGGCCAGAGGAAGTGATAGGAACACAGGTGCAGACTCTGGCTTGGATTCTGTGGGAAAACTGGTATCAGAGCAAACCCTGGGAAGCAGACTTCATTACTGCTTCTCCGCCCTGCTCGCTGAAGTTCTCTCTCTGGGTTTGAGCAGCAAGACATGCATAATTTATATTAACTAAAAATGGCGGATAGAGTATTACAGGCTTTTCTTTTTAGTCCTCTTGAGAATTTTAGTTGTAATCACATATTCGATGTCCCAAAATAACTAGCATCCAATAAATACACATGATGCAGTCAGTAAGATTTGATATATATATTACAATCCATTAACTGTTTCATCATCAATTTTTTAAAGCTAAAAGCACATCAGTATTGCACCCTCTTTTGTCATCTTTTGCTGTTGCATGAGGCCCAGCACAAGAGTTCTGGCCTGTGAAACTGCGGGGCACTTCTAACATGTGAATACAAAATGTTTTCATAATCAACTTAACAACAAATTTAATTTTTAATGCCACTAAACACACACCTAATCAGAATTTTCTCTGCTACAGCACCCATCTAAGGGGATTGATTAAAAAATTTGCAGTATTATCAAGTTGCATTTGTGTTTATATCCTATCTACTTGGAGTAATTATTTTCTTCTCACACAAAGACTATCAGATCAGGCAGACAGCAGCAATCTTGCATATGCAGGATGCAAGTCCAGAGCTGAAGCATCATTACAAATACAATAGGGCAGAACAAAACTTTTATGTCTTATTTGTAACTGCTGCTCTGCTTGATATCGAAAAAGACAAATCTATATGCATATACAGATATATTTCTAGAAGCAAAAAATATTAGGGGCACTTTTCATCTCTAAAAAACAACATGCAAGGTATTCTTGTTAAGTTCACTCTTACCGTGTTATATCTCTCAAAAAAATGGCTTCATAGGACTTATAGAAGAACTAATCACAAGTCAGTAGAATGAAAACATTATCATACACAATCTTAATCTACTTTTGTCCAAAACATATAGTGAATAGAAATGTCACGACTAAATTTTAAAGGGAACATTTCATTCCTGTTAATGTCACTGCAGGGAAATGTATTGGCAGCAATTAGGACAGCTGACTTTAGAGGATACCTCAATTTTATTTTCAGAACTATTTTTAGGCACATAAGGAACTTGGAAAAAATCAATGACTGCATTTTAATCATGCAAATGATGGAATCTTCAATCACATATATGTCTATAAGCATTCATCGCGTAACACAAAACTTTAGTTTCTATATCATACATGATTGCTCAAGATAATAGCAGACAAAAAAAAAATCTATTTTATTGAGTAAATTCTGAGCAATGGCATAAAATCTGATTAGGATTTTAAACATACTTCTCTCCAACAAACAAAATCTGTGAGAACCACAGAACACTTCGCACCACTACATAGTCTTTTTGTAAGACAGTTACTGATGTGCCTCTGGGATGTGAGAGTACATGGCATGGCGAAGCAACAGAGACCAGAAAGTTGAGGTGGTGGGGAAGAGTCGATTTGATCCTGATGTGGATCAAACCCGAGTATGTTGCAATAAAATTACAAGTCTACAACCAGTGATTCTTAAATGCCTTGTAAATGAACAGAGGCAGACTTGAGCTGACTGAAATGTGGACTGCAGATACTGTGCGCCATGCCTCGGAAGTCAGCTTCAGAAATTTGCCTAAATTCAGCTGTTAAGCTCACAGTATTTACGCATAATACTAACCTTCACAAACACAAGCATAAATGTGCTGCCAGTGTCATCCACCTATTTTCTATTTAGATTATATTCCTCTACCAACATAACTTTTGACAATAGCTGTACATACTTACCACTGTGCCTAGAAATTGAATGCTTGTATCTCCAGAGGCATTCCGAGAAAGTCGCTGAAAAAAATAAACGTAAAAACTGATTAGAAGCTTCTCCAGAATTTGAAACCATTCAGTTTTCTTTCTGTCACATCACTGTAAAGTAATCAAAACTAATTAAATGCATAAAAGTATACATAAAATAGATAAAAATATAACCACTTCCTTCAAGAATTTCAGTACTAGAAGTCTAATTTATACTTCAGCTCAGATGTTGTTGGTTGGTTGGTTGGTTGGGTTTTTTTTGGTTTGGGTTTTTAGTTTGGTTGGTTGTTGTTTGTTTTGGTGGTGGTTTTGGTTTTGTTTTCCAGTCAACTCAATAAAATCTATTTCTGAAGAACAACGAAAACAAATATGGTGAAGTACAACTCAGAACAACCTTGGGCTTGCAGAAAGATGAATGTCATGAATAATGAGGCTTTCACCACCTTTAAACATTTGTGATTTTGTATTCCTGTTACTCACATTTAGTATTATCTTCATTCTCTCTTAATGAGAGACATTTTAATCTCTTTTTAAAATGCAAACCTTCAATGATGCTACTTTGAAAGCAGGAAAAAAAAATGACCTTATGAAATGTCTGGTCACCTACTGTGGTTCAGGAGTTGATTGAAGTTATTAAACAGTCTTCAAATATTACATTGTCAGTACGCCACAAGACAATGAAAAAGAAAATATGTTATTGATTTAACACAGTGTTATCCGTAATCTAAATATGCAAAACACACAAAAAATTCTTTCTTCTTGCCAATCGTCTCCTCCTTCAACATGAAAAGTTTTCGCCCCCCCTTTTTTCCTGCTGTTAAATTAAGGCACATGTAGACCCAAAATCAGGGCCCTAATCATGGAGCACAGCTCTAATACACAATTGCAGGTGTACATACAAGTACAGAAGCACAGATTTGAAAAGGTGAATACAAACTGCAAACAGGGAGCTGCACAGAGATCTTCAGCATTTTCAAGACAACGAATCCCAGGAACAGAGCTGCAAATTATCTTGAAGAACTTCTAGTCCAGTACCTGGCAGACTCAAAAGACACTGGTGCCACTCCCAGACAATGTGTGTCTATAACCCATTCTTAAAATCTTTCCATCGCAGAGATTTCAAAGTCTCCTTACGCAATTTATCCCAGTATAATTACAAAGTTTTTTCCTAATACCTGACTAAAAACCCTTTACTGCAAGTGCAGCACATCAGTTCTCCTCTTCTTCATCACAGACGGGAAACACAGATTATTCCCTTTCTTTTTACAGCTACCTCCAAGTACATGAAGAGCCATTATCACGGCTCTCTTTTAGTTTTGTCTTCTCTAGATTAAGTGAGAAAGCACTATACAACAATAGCTAGATATCCCCCGAAACAATTTTAGTAGCAATAAATTAAATTGTGGTCCCTTCTCAATAATGGTGCATGTTCCTCAGCTACACTTTATGAAGTAATAATTACTACAGCCCAAACACGCTTATTTTTTGACTTAACAGGTCACACACTGACACTACAATCTGGACAATCATATGAAAACAAAGGATGATGTGCCAAAGCCTGACATAGTTCAACAATAATGATTAATGGAATGGAAAATATGGGAAATAAAATTTCATACAAAACCTGACGTTTACTTTTATAAAGGAAACAGGAATATACACTTTTCCCACAGTCTAGGATAAACACAATCAGGTTTTGGAAACCACAAAGAAGAACAAAGTACCGGCTGCCTACAATGAATGAACCGCATGCCAAAACAAACAAGTCCCAACCACTTGATAAGCTGTCAGAAAATGGCGAGCTGAAAAAAATTAAAGGATTTAATGTCTTTTTTTCCTGGAATGCCCTCCACCCTTGTTAGAGTTCTGTCACTTATTGTACTACCCTTTTGTCCACTTTCAAGGGTCATTAGAGACCTTTTCATGTCCTAATAAAAATTCCATTTTTTTGGCTAATCTCCCGTTACAGAAAAACACAACTTGAAAAACAAAAAAGAAAAATAGAGCCCTTTTGTCGTTTTCTTTAAAGGCTTTCAAAGTAAAGCCAGGTATCTTGACAACTTGACTTATTTTTCACAACTGAAAACCAAATCATTAAAGTATTTCCTCACATAGATCCTCTTTACTTACAACTACATAAGCTAGCGTAGCAATAACCAAGCCCTTTCAAAAATAATTTAATAACCAATTTAATAAAGCCAAATATATATGTATATGAAGAAGGTACCTTCTTAAGCCATAGTCTTAAGGCAAGACAAAGATATAAGCAGCGTTTTTCCTGCCCTGACGCTGTGGAAGTGCCGTGGAATCACAGCATCACTGCTACTGTTTGGTGCGTCAAAAATGCAAAACATTACATTCAGTTGTCGACGGCATTAAGAGCCAGTATAGGCACCAAAAGCCATCTCTTGAATTAACAGCCGGTGAGAGGAATAAAAAAAATAATGGAGAAGCTGAGGAAAATAGTTAACAAACATGAGAAACAAGAAAGAAAGGTAGATAAATTCTCCAAGTCACAAAACATATGTTACATCAAGACCAAAAAAAGAGAACTGCCAGGCTTTTGAGAACCATGTTACAAAAGAATTCAGCACATTATCATAATTAATGTTTCAAATTACAGTTGTAAATAAGTTTCAGCTGTTAGATGTGATTAGATTTTTTTGAAGCACATTGAAAGGAGTTATTTCTGTTCCACTGGTGGGCTTGTGTTTCTGAGATTTGTAAATGTAATTGATGTTTTCAAGAAAATGAAAGGATATGGTTAACAATTATTCTTTTATTTTCCACCTCTTTAGAAAAAGGACCAGTCTCCAGTTTCTCTTGTAAAGTTAGATATTTACATATTCTATACCTCATAATAGATGGTTTCATATTGCATGTGATAGCAGGAATGTAATCAAATAGAGGTAACAAGAGAATTGCTAATTATATGCATTGTCATTGTTTTCCTCATAAATTGCAAATTATTTACTAGGAGGTTTACACTGAAAAGCAAAGGAAGTCTACCATCTGAAGACAGACAAAACAACACTGAATGTTTACCTGCCAATACAGTAAAATTACATTGTCAGCATCAATTATGTGATCTTAGACATAACTGACGCTCTTCTGGTTGACTCAACTGATAGAGCTTCAGACTTACCTAATTAGCATATTTTGAGTTAAAAGTATAATTTTTTTCCTTATAAGAAAGTAACAAGCTAAATCAAATCTAAAAAAAAAAAAAAATCACAACTTCAAAAAATCCATCTGCAGTTTCAAAGCTCTCAAATGCATGTGAATGTTACATAAATATTATATGTATTTTTACATACACAGGTTACGGTATGCTATACTGCATATGCTATGTATATACAAACAAAATGCTTATGCATGCATCTAAAAATAGACAAGTGCATACAATCATACAAAATGTGTTTGATTTCTCTCCTCTTTCTTAAGTGTTATACCACAGTCACTTCACAAATAATCATTTTAATCTGTAAATCCCAGTAAATTACCAGAGGTTAGTGTGATATGACTTGAAATTCTTCTGCTTTGTCATAGAAAATTATTTCCACTTAGTTGGGTATCAATGATCTATTCATGATAAGATGCAGTAGGGTCACAATCAGCTTTGCATTAAGCCTGCAGCGGATGAGCACTTGCAGATAGAAATGATAACAACCCTTACAGGAAGAAGGATAAAGAAGCTCAGCCAAATAAAAAATATACATTATTGAAAGAGATTCTAAACCGACATGGACATTACTAAAAAACAACACCATCTCAGAGAATTTTCCACAAATCTTAGGGTATCTTGGGCTTCCCAAACTACTGAAGGAGAGCAGCTGCAGGGAAGGAATAATATCAAAGCAAAGAAACTCCAACAGACCAAAAGCTTTTTTTTTTTGCTTACAAATTAAAAAGTAATGTGTCGGGTGAAAATTAATATGAGTTGGCAAAGTAGATTGTGTGTGTATATATATATATGTTTCTCAAACACATTTATCTTGAACTACTATATACTGCCTTTATTTGTTGAAACTAAAGCTGGAGACCATTTGTTAAAGAAAACGTTCAGATTGTCCCTTGGCCAGTGCTTTTTGCAACTTTTTCAAGCTATGGCATGACTACATCAACAGCCAGACAACATATATTAGGTTATATAGAACACACACACATAAAAAACAACCACCACCAAAACAAAAAAAAAAAAAAAAANAAAAAAAAAAGAAAACCACACACACACAGAGAAAACCTATAGATACACCACAGATAACATTTCGAGTGAAAAAACAGTATGGGGCTGTTTTTCAGAATGCGTAAGTTCTTGCGACCCCTATTGCTTCATTTCAACTGCTCACTACCAGAAATTTGGAACATCTTATAACATGAATTTCAAATGAAGAATTCTATACACTTTTTGGTCAATATTTATAAATTCTTGAAAATTCAATCTAGCAAAATACAGAATCACCCCCAGCCAGGTTTAATTAAAAACCAAATTATTCTCACAGTAGGGAGGTCTGGAAAAAAAAAACAACCCTCCAACACAGTATTTTACCTTGTGAAGTTACAGCAGATTCATCTGCTAGTACCTCATCTATGAGACTTTGTGTACATGAGGGTGCTTGGACATCTGGAAAGCTCCATCATCCACCTACGTCACTGCCATGTTAGGAGCCCCATGGTTGGGTCAGAGGAGAAAGCTGCAGAAATAGCTGTGAAACCATGAAGTCATCTCCTTGTCAAAACACAAGGATTGGTTTGGCTTTCTCAATCTCCTTTTCCCTCTCCTCCGAGAACCTCTGCAGAAAGCAGAACTTCATTTCAGCACTCCCTTTCCAATGTGCAAAATCTCAGTCTACGGATGTGATCCCAGACAAGAAGAAATGGCCTCAAGTTGCACCAGAGGAGGTTTAGATTGGATTTTAGGAAAAATTTCTTCACAGAAGGAGTTCTGAAGCATCAGAACAGGCTGCCCAGGGAAGTGGTAGAGTCACCATCCCTGGAGTTTGTTTAAAAGAGTGTAGATGAGGTTTTTAGGGACATGATATAGTGCTAGAATTAGGTTATGGTTGGAATCTATGATCTTGAGGGTCTCTTCCAAACAAAATGATTCTATCTGACAAAGCTTTCTTGTATGTTGGAGACTGTCTACATTGCACTGTATCCTCAGACTTGTGCAGCCTCACAAGCCTTTCCACTCAGGGGATAACTCTCCATTTTTGTCACAATTTAGTCTTCTCCACTGGTGGCGCCATCATTTCCTCCCCTTAGTGCATCAAAGCACAGATGGAAACTCAGCTCGATTTTGTGTGCTGCTCTGCCCTCAGCCATTATCAGTTTTAGATCACACTTTTTAGAAGATGAAGCCTCAGCTGGCTGTTCTTCCTCAGGGCACCTCCACATTTTCCAGGTTCTTTCAAGGGCAGCCGTCACCTAGTGGGGAATGAGATGATCAAGTCCTGCTGTGTCTGAAGCATTGTGACCTGTCAAAGGTGTCTAAAACTGGCCTAAATGGCACTATGCTGAAGCAGTCTTTCCCTTTAAAAGGGAATCTGCCAGGAGGCACCTGTTGCAAGCTCTCCCCATCCTTTCCCAGGGACTAAGTGGAATCCATTCCCAAACAGTACAAATACAGATGTTAAACACAGCATGAATGGCTTACGTGGCATCAATCCCCACAGACAAACTGCACCTCCACCTTTACAAGAGGCTGAGACACCATATCACTGCTTTCAGAAGAAGAACCGTTCTCTGAACATCTGAGATTTAACTGCAGTAGATGGCTTAGGAATTTCTACCCTCAAAATAAACAGAAAAATGGAAACACAGATCCTTCCCAATATTTCTTTAGGTGATACCCAACGTTAGGATCATTTGTTGCTTCTTTTTGCCAAGCTTTAGATATACATATGTTTAATATTAAGACTACTGGAGCATTGCTTATTTTACATACCTAGAGCACCTTCCAAGAACGCCCATGTGCTCCTTTAAAACTAACCAAACCACCAAAAAAACCCCACAGGAAATACTGATTATTTGGTGTCAATAAAGAACACCTCTAAAAGACATTTACTCCAGCCCAACCTTTCCAGCTATTTACAATTATTTACAGTAATGAAGAGTTTAGTCCTCCCTGTGAACTTCTAAATTTTTGCTGTTATTACATTAAATCACAAAATTACTGCAACTTTAGAAACTTTACCTTTGTTTTGACATGCTGTAACATGTGTTGTTCTTACAGGGGCACACCATGCAGGTAAAACACTGCCATGTGGTTCTAGATCTGATAATGTTCATTGCTGCCCTGAGACAGATTCTTTGCAGGACCCATAGTCCTTTCAAGCTCTTTGATGTCCGTCCTCTTCCTTCCCCTTTGCTCTCCAAATGCGTTACCATATTCAACGGAACCATTCCCTGTCTTTCAGTGTTTAGATATAATAAAATTACAATGTCTGTCAACAACTGAATATGATGCTTTGGTCTTGGACACATATAGAATCCTTACAGTTATTCATCCTGAATATTGTCTGTCATTAAAATTTATAGCTCCTTTGGAAAAAAATACAGCATAAGATACTGTGACAACCAGCAATATTTGATTAACCCCTTGAGCAGCACTGGATATTACTAATCCCATTAGGTTAAAAAAAAGGGTCAAGTATGTTGTTTGTAGATAGAACTTTATTGTGGGAGACCTCTCTCTCAGAAGTGGACAATAAATTCCAGAGGGATTGATTTGGCATAGCAGTTGATCACTTCTTTCCTGGCTGGAAAAAAAAAATTGTTTTCATGAAAGAATCAGTTAAAGTGGTGTCACGTGCTTTTTGCTTCAGCTGCTCAAATAAAAAAAAAAAAAAAAAGGCAGCAATAATGATCTTTTCTTTCCTTAAATTTCCCCCTTCCCTTCACACATTCTCCATTCAAACCACGGACAAGAGTATGGAGCAAACCTTGAATTAAACTGATTTCACACAAATTGCAGACCGCTTACGAGATCTGAGTACTTGCTATTTAAAGTAGACATTAATACAAATACTCTGGTATTACAGTAAAGGATATCTGATCTTTTTTAAGGCTTTGTGACTTAGGATCTGGGCATGCTGCTGTCATATAGGCATACACATATTCAGGGCTCATTTTAAAAATTAATAATTTTTAAAATGTTGACAAACATCCATGCAGAGAAAGAAGTAACAACAATAACAGTGCCCTGACCAACAGATATTAATACTTTCCAAAAAAATTTAAAAGCCTGAGAAGCAGCAAGGCATACTACACTGTACGCAATAGGTTTTTGTATTTGTCTTCCACCTGGGATACTTGAGTCTTTCTTTGTACTTATCCCAAATACCACAGGAGCGTCAAGTGAGGCGATAAAAATCAGCTTCTCTGTATCATATGGACCGACCATTTTTGGAGTTTCAAGGCTGAGCTCTGTTTTCTCAGATGGCTGTGGCTGGATGAGCAAAGACGAAAACACAGGCAGCCTGTGTTTCTACACTGCTCAATAAAGCAGGGCCATGGACTGATGCCTGGTCCCAAAGCCAAACGGCAACGACCACCTCAGTCTCACTGCTTGGGTCTATATGGCATGGTATAGATCTATACCAGATGCATCTAGGCGAGCCCAATAGGAATAGGCTGAAGCACAGAGAGGGAGTGAGGTACCAGTTAATCAATACGGGCCATCGGGAATCCAGTGCTGGGGCTCACACTCCAGCTTTAGTTTACCCAACAGTACAGCTGTTTGGATGCAGTATTTCCAAATGTCTGCCCGTTTGCAGATCACTGCGTGTCCCTCTTCTAGAGACAACTAGGAAAAGTAATTCTGAAATCTTGGGTAAATGACAACAGCAGAGTGTGTGCAGTAATCACATAGCACTAAAAAATGGACTGTCTTCATGTTCACTGCTCACTAAAGCTTCCCAAAATAATTTTCAGGGGTTAAGAAAATGAGTGTGCTGAAGTAATGGTACCTTAGACCTGAAACCTACATAATATATTATTATCACAGATGACACCTGAGATCTCAGAACAGTAAAAAAAAATATATATATAGGTAATTTTTCTAAAGAAAATTACACATGTTAGAAAAAATTCTCCATGGGGCTGAAGGAAATGAATACTTGGGTATAGGCTTTGTTCTCCTGTCAGACATTTCCCAGAACATCAGACATTTCCCAGGAACAAAGGCTTCATAACCTACAGCATTTTCATTTTTCTGTTCTTACAAACCAAAATAATAATCAAAAGAAACATTGTATCAGAGAAGCACTTAAATTTGTCACATCCCAAAATGCAGAATATACTCCTCCTGCTCCAACTGTTGATGCAATAAATAAATCAAATGAAAAAATAATAAGTGATGCCATAACTGAATTCCCCATAACACTGTAAGTAGAGAAAATTCCACTGATAAATCTTCATTTATTTCATTCACAAAAACACTTGAAGCTTGAGACTGATGATTTCGGCTTTACAGGATCGCGTTCTTGGTTTAGTAACTCCATTACTCTCCTAATTACACCTTGCTGTGACTGATAAAGATGTTTTTACTGTAGAGTTTGGGATGTCCAACAGAGTCACAGAACAGTAAGGCTGGAAGGGACCTCTGGCAATCAGGCAGTCATACTCCTTGTTCAAAGCAAGGTTAACATCAAAGTAATAATGAGCTGCTCAGGACCTTGTCCAATTGAGTTTTGTCTATGCCCTACAGAGCTTCAGTTCAGCAGAGAGCAATCCTCTGAAAGCCAGGACATACAAAGAGAAGGCATCACCAGCGTCACCACAAAACTGCTGCTCTGAAGCTGCCAAAAGCCGCCAAGAGTTTTCCAGGCTCCAGGCAGAATCCCTGCACTGCCTTCAGAGGGTGGGACACTTCATTACAGTAAGATAGCAGAGCTGTGAAACCAGTGTGGGCAACCAACAATAGAACCCAAGGGAATGGCAGGAAGATGTGCCAGGGGAGGTTTAGGTTGGACATGAGGAAAAGGTTCTTCCCCCAGAGGGTGGTGGACACTGGAACAGGCTCCCCAGGGAGGTGTCACGGCCCCAAGCCTGACAGTGTTCAAGAAGAGACTGGACAGTGCCCTCAGACACATGGTGTGAACTGTGGGGTTGTCCTGTGCAGGGACAGCAGTTGGACTCAATGGTCCCTGTGGGTCCCTTCCAACTCAGGACATTCTGTGATTCTATGACAACATGTCAGTGGAAAAGCTGGGTGCATGTGATATAACAAAGAGGTACAAGTGTTGGCAAGATATGGTGACAAATAATGTATTCTGGCTCAGAATCCTTTTGCTACAGGGAACTGTCTGCAAGGAAATTATGTATAAGGATGGGTTGAGTGTTTGATGATGGGATCAATGAAAGCAGGGCACTAAGGAGTTGTAACATTTGCCCATGTGGGGCTGCCACAGAGCAGCCTCAGAATTTGAATGGTCAGTCTTGAGAACTTGGTCACACACAAGTAGTGCCAAAGCAAAGAGGGTTTAAGGATCTCCAACATGCGCTTTTTTCTCGGGCAGCCTGCCCTCTCTGCAGATACCTGGTCTTCCTGCACAGTGTCCCAGCAGAAGACACCTACTTGCAACCTGGCTACAGCGAGCACAGACTTGCAGTTAGGTTCAAATCCATCTGCTGGACTTCATGGATTCATTGATTTATCTTGAGGTCCCCTTAGATTCTGGTTCACATGAGAGAATAAAAGGCGATGTTCAGCTCTAGGGGAAAGGCAGCTTATTCCCTTCTCTCCTTCCGCCCCCTCCCCAGTTCATAGGCACGTGTGGAGGAAAGACATCACAGACAACAACTTCTGCAGGCACAGGGCTCACTGAAATCCAGCCTACTTGTTCATGGGAGCAGAGGTAGAGGAATAAAAACGCCCTCGTTGTCCCAAAATACCCCTGCTGCCTCTCTTCCAGCTGCTGTTACTTTCCAGGATGCCATTCTGAACCATCATTCTCCCTTCCAGTTTCCACTGGACTTCTTGCAGATTTTTCCACAACTCAATCAACCTGCCCTTCTCCACTTGCTCTTCAGAGGAATAATTAAGCGGCTCATTTATTTATTTTTATTCTAAATATTGCCTGAAAGCCTGTATCATATTCAAACCACGTTTTATATATAAATGTATTTTTAAAATGTATTTTCAATTCAATAACAGACAATCCCTTTAAATCTGAATCTTCAGGAAGACACATCATAACCACATGCCTATAGTTACTTCTCTGATTTTCAGCAAAGGCAGATTTTGAATTCACAATAGCAAGGTCTAAGTCAGATTCTGAGCCACTAACATATTTGGAAACAGGTGGGACAAACAACTTTGGCAAAGTATTTCTGCACACGAAAATATCGTTTGCTTAGTGGACAAAATCCTACACTTCCCAATGTGTTAAATCCAGCCTCTCCAAATGAGAGGTGGAGTCCAGCCCTAAGTGGAGAAAATGCTGAGAAACTGGGATAAGCTGAGGAATTACTGAAAATAGGAACAACAACAAAACCATGATGGAATTTGCATTTTTCAAGAAATGCCACAGGGTGTGCCTACACCCTCATCCCTGGAGACTGCACCTCAGAACTCTCTTGCTCAAATGAACCCCAGGTTTTCATCAGTTTGTCGCTTCGTATAAGCATCATGTAGATTTCGCAGTTATCCGAAGCAGCACAAGCATTTCAGAGCCCTTTTGCTGCAGCCAAACGGGCCTGCAGGACACCCCAGGGTTCTTGGTCCCTCCATCACCTGGGGACCCGGCCAGGACCTCCGCAGAGCCCATCTGCTGCACACAGATGGGCCTCCTCGCAAAGGGAACAACCGCGGGGGGAAAGGAAGGAGGGAGGGAGGGGGCTGCCACGCGTCCTGGTTGTGCCCTGGGATGCCCTAGACAGACTGTGACCAGGGCACCCACCTCTTCTCAGGTGTCAGGTGTGTTATTCCCAGGTCCTGCGCTCTAGAAACAGTCTTAAAAAACCTGGCGTTTAAACTCATAGGTCTTCTTAACTCTGCTCTGCCCTAATACACATTAAGTCTTTAGCCAAGGAGTGGAAATACAGGAGCATGCTTAATTACTTATTTTTAAATGTGCGACAGATATGCAACAATTTGAATGTCTAGACTATAATTTACATAAATACATTTTAAACCAAAACATTTAAAAATTATTTATTTCCTGCTCCCACACTTAAGTGCTTTGCTGGATTGGGGCCAGACTGCAGGATCGAGCCCAAGGTGCATAAATCAAACCTTCAAAGAAATCTAATGTTCACAAAGACTGTATTTGGTTGGGCAAATTTAGAAGAATGAAACCAACTATGAAGAGAAATTAGATTGGCTGAAAATTAATAAAGCACAGCTGGAATTATTCGATTCATCCATATTTGTTGCTTAAATGGCTCTAGGCTAAGTCGTGCTGAAAGAAGATACTTCGAGACTCAGGGGTCAATTGCTTTTGGAGACAAATTGACCTACAGGAATACACTTGTCTAATTTGGTTCTTGCAGCAGGGCAAGTCTAGAGAAATACATAACCAAAAAACCAATTTAGATTCCAGTGAGAGGACACCAGAGGTCAAGTTTAAGGTTACCATAAATTTACATACACACACCAAAATATTAATAACTTTTCCAGCTACTGGGTTTCCTTGCTAAAAGCAATGACTTACAGATACCATCTGAGAAAGAAACAACATATGTGCTTATTCCACATTCTGTTGGATGGATACCACACAGCCAGCTCATTGCTGGCCCTGCAGCATTTCATACAACGCGGTCATTCTCAGGGAGTGCAAGTAACACTATTGCTGGCTCAGCTCCTAGAAAGAGAGCACGTTCAGATCCCAGGATCGTTAATTTTGAAACTAATTTTATGTGCCGGTTCAAATATTGCACCTTAATTAACAGGTTTTACTGCTATTAGTATACGGGGACCTGTATCCAGCCATACAGTTATAATATACTTTGCAATGAGGCCTTCTGAATATGGTTCTCTCTTCTAAATACAATGCTTTTCTCCTAGACAGACATTATATGTTCATATATCAGTATTGTTTCCTACCCAAAATTAGGAATTTCTTTTATAAAACAGCAGCAAAAAAGGACCAGTATTAAAACACAGAAATAAACTTTACCATACAAAATTACTTTAGACATATGCAAGCCCTGACACTGGCATTAACCTTCCATGAAATGTACGAAACTTAAGTACAGAATTTACTTGGGCATGTGATGAAAATTTCTTTCTCAGTCAATACTTTCCTTGAAAGATACCATTTTTTTTTTAATCTTCAAATTGCAGTCTTTTAAATTCAGTCACAGCAAAAATAACATTTTCGTTTGGGTAATTTACCAGAGGTCATAATGAAAAAATAAGTTCACATATTGCACTGCAAATTATCAGAAATCTGACCACTGTATCACTGATAAATGTATACAAAATAAACAGCTAACGTGCTATGTAAAAACATATTTTTAAAAACTCAGAAAGCTTTTCTTTTCCTTTCACTACTTCCAGGATCAATATACATTTATAAATTAATGATTTCTCAAGAAGTATACAAATCCTGACTAGCATTGCCTTCAGAAAATTTGCATGGCAGTCAAAGGTACATCCTTTTATTTGGAGTTGCTTTCAAACACATAATTGCTCAGAAAGAACACTTTGCATTAACCTTTTTAGACTTTTCTTAGAAACAAATAGGTTTGGGATGTTTTCTATATTTTTCTTTTCAAGTCATGGAACTGATCGTATTTCATAAAAGCATATATAAAGACATGTCATATGTGAGATGCACTGTTCTGCAACTTTCAATCTGCAAAGGCCCAAAAGTAGAATGTAATCCAAACTTGAGGAAGAGAATAATTTTACCGCAGGACCCCACCTTTTTGTAAACAGTAATCTGTTCTTTATTTTTTTAAGTGATTAAGTAACTATCTCCTCACAGTCATCAGGTAAAGAGATCCTCGAAACTGGGGTAAATTTGTGGCTAAAATAAGCAACAACTTCTCTGTGTTCAGTTTTGGGCCCCTCACTACAAGAAAGACATNGCCTCAAGTTGCACCAGGAGAGGTTTACATTGGATATTAGGAAAAATTTCTTCATGGTAGGGGTTGTGAAGCACTGGAACAGGCTGCCCAGGGAAGAGGCTGAGTCACCATGCCTGGAGGTGTTTAAAGGACATATAGATGAGGTTCTTAGGGACATGGTTTAGTGTCAGGGTTAGGTTAATGGTTGGATTCAATCATTCTGAGGGTCTCTTCCAATCAGAATGATTCTGATTTTATATTCAAAACTCTATATGAGTAAGTCTGAGACAAGTTCACTTCACTGAAGCCCTGGATGCACTCCAAGTAGAAAGATTATGTTATTTGCACACCACGTAATTTCTATGATGTATCAAAAGTTCAGACCCCACATATTGCTATTATTTGTATACCCAAAGGCTTCTGGTTACCTCAGCTCTACAAATGAAGCGTTGGCGGATTTACCTGTATAGTCCTCTGAGTGCCATCAATGGTGACAGACAATAAGGGTGAAGCCAGGTTCCACTCGCTGGTCACGTTTAGTTTCATCCCATCAACTTCCACCTGTTGTGACACCAAACAAGGCTGTTACCATGAAGACAGACAGAAAACTGATCTCAAGTTCATTACTGCATACAAAGCAGCAACCATTTTAAAACAGATGGCTCCCAAACAACCTGTCATGTTTATTGCTTCTGCCATAAAAGACAAGGTCCAACAACAGAGTCTTCCAGCTCTCTCTGGGGAGAGGTGAAGGACCTGTGAACAGCTGCCTCTGAGTAGCAAGGTTTCAAGTGATTTCCAGCAAGTAGCAAACAGCCATCCAACTTTTAAACCTATCTGGACATGCTACATTTACTGCAATTAGACAAGTAATGCATATAAATTCCAGTGACACCTTGCAACCCACACAACGGGGCTTGCATATAATATTCTCTCCAAGGACCAAGGAAGAACTTTTCCTACGCTTCTAATGAAGGGTTCTGCATTGTTATCTTAATTAATAGGAGGCAGTAATTAATTCTTCAGTGTTTTGCCTCAAAGTCTGGGAAAACTTTGCAAATTCTGTCATGTTTTCTTCCAATATACAGCTGATCAGAGGAATACAATTCCTGACTTGAATGCCAATATGTTTATCCACAAATAATATATAATTTAAAAATCATCCTGTAATTTTTATGCGAAGAGCAAAAACCCTGAGTTCTGAAGAAAGCATAGAACAGAGTAGCTTTAATGACACTTCTGTTATTCTTCCATTGTATAATACTGTTTAAAAACACACATCATGCATTCAACACTGTAAAAGTACCAGAGAAAGAGCTGGATCATGGGGAGGGGAAAAAAACCAAACAACAAATCACACTATACAAGGACTAATGTAATTAATGGTTAATATTTGTGGCATGTTTTGAACACCCATCATGCTATCCAAGGTAGGTAAATATGATTTCAGTTATGTTTTACTATAAACAGAAGAAAAATCATGGTTGGCTGATTTCTTTCTTCTCTCAGAATCTCTAAAATATTTTCAATCAGTAAATTACAGACAATATTGATAATGACAGAAATATTGCATACATTCTTAGTAAACTAGAAGAAAATTACTGCATTTAGAATAAAAGTTGAGCCCACATTTTGCAAAATAAAACTTATAAACCCTGCTCTTTTAGATCTCAGACTAATCATTGTTTCATCTTATAACAAGAACAGGCAACTGTAATCTTAGTGTAACTTAAAAGAAATCCATAACAGACAAGTGCAGACGAGCAATGTGTAATTTGATAATTTTATTTCAGTTAAGAAAAAAAACTCTGGCTTAAAAGACCTCTAATTTTATAGACTTTAGTTTAGAACACGAAAATCTGTCTTTCAGTGATACAATCTACTCAATTTCTAGGGGCTTTAACTATAAATAAAGTGACACGTAAAGAACACGAAGAAAAACAAGTCATTTATAACGGTTCACCAATAGGCCAGATTAGCTGGCATGCTTCAGGTACTTTACACTGCTCCAGTGATGCAAACCAGCCATAAACCCAGCTTAAGTTAAACCAGACCAGCAGCTGGTTTGCATTGCCAGAGTGCTGCACAGCAGCTGGAACCTGAATCAGCAGATACTGTCTTTATTTCACAAACTCCTGAGAGGAAAAAAAAAAAAATAAAATACACCACACAACAAAAAAAACCCTTTCTAAATGGAGAAAAGCAACTCTGGGGCTCCATCTCACCCCTGTTTGATTAGCAATTGAACTTCGGTAAGGCAATTATTTGAAAAGCTCTCTGTCACTATTGCTATAACCAAAGAAAGACTGAATGCACTGAAGCCTGGGTCTGAAAACATCATCTACCACCTCACCAGGGGAGGAGGAGGGGCAGGCGCTGATTTCTTCTCTCTGGTGACCAATGACAGAACGCAAGGGGATGGTAGGAAGATGTGCCAGGGGAGGTTTAGGTTGGACATGAGGAAAAGGTTCTTCCCCCAGAGGGTGGTGGACACTGGAACAGGCTCCCCAGGGAGGTGTCACGGCCCCAAGCCTGACAGTGTTCAAGAAGAGACTGGACAGTGCCCTCAGACACATGGTGTGAACTGTGGGGTTGTCCTGTGCAGGCACAGCAGTTGGACTCCATGATCCTTGTGGGTCCCTTCCAACTCAGGACATTCTATGAAGGCATCACAGAATCACACACCGAATGTTAGGGATAGCAGCATACCAGGCTACTGGCCACCAAAGACATTTCAACTGCACAGCAGGCTTGTCGCACTGTGGGATTTACATGCACCCCCTCAGAAAATCCCTAGCTGATACCTGTAGTCCTAGGGAAAGGTGTTTCAGTGGCAAGATGCAAGTCGATACCTCCACAACGAAACTCAATTTAATCATTAGCTCTTTTATCACTGTACAGATGAACAAAAGTAAACCAAGTGTGTCACAGCAGCAAATGACTTGTTCAAAATCCCTCACAAGGGTCTATGCAAGTCTAGCCACTGTTGATTCTAGACTATGTTACTATCAAAAAATTTCTGGTGGAAACCACCCTGAAAGAAGGTCTAAACAAAACATGGCACTTTAGGAACACTAAAGCTGCTTGTACACAAAAACCAGCAGACAGTATATTGCCTCTGCTGTATTTTCCCTGTCCAAGAAAGAATAAAGGACTGGGGCCAGGGGAAAAAGCGTTATTTGAACTAATGCATACTCCAGTAAGCTGCAGCAGTCTTCTTGCAGAACAGAGCTACAGGCTCTTAGATGCTTTGACCTGAGAATCACCACAATATGTGCAACTGGGGAAGATGATGTGAAGCCAAGAGGATCACAAGGAAGTTGGCTATCGCAGCTCCAACAGGTATGATAACAAAGCCAGGAGGTCAGGCCATCAGAGAAAATGAACAAGGACTGAAGGTAAGAGATTTACTGTGTAGTGAGCATGTTACTTCCACTACAAATGAGGGGAAAGCAGAGGAAGGAAAAAAAAAATTGAAAAACACAGATGGGGGTTGGAATCAAATCAATGCTTTATCTAGTAGAGTAAACCTTCTGCAGCTCGGCAGCCAACGGCCAAGCAAGGTTAGTTGGTGAAGGTAGGGGAATAGATAATATGTCCAAAGAACTTGTTATAAGTTTGCATTTGCCTTATTTTCTCCTCTAGCAATGGATATGATAATGGAACCTAACAAATACTGCAATAAAACCATGGCCCTTTTGCTTTAGTCTTGAGAGGGTGAAGGGGGACACAGGGATGACTAAAGAAGAGTTACATTGACTATTTCCTCTTTAGTTTCTGTGCTCATAAGGCAACCAGGAACGAATCATCACACAATGGATACTAACACTTGAACTGCAGGGAGGAGATCCCAGTCAAATCCCTCATACAGCGGGCCACACAGTACTTTACACCAGAGCTACGCAGTCCAGCCTTAGCCTCAACTACTCAGTTCCAAGTGCGTGCACGTGTGTGAATGCACACATGCGCACATTGTGGTGTGTTGCATAAGGGAATTACTCTGTAGTAGCTATAGTTATTTGAACCATTGCTACACTACATCAATGTTGCATGGTCATGATGGGAATTTTTTTTTTTTTTTTTTTTNTCGTCCCTGTGTAAGGGCATAAAGGATGAAAGTAGCCCTGGTCCTCCTTTACAATTATTTCTAATTCAAAAGCTATTGTAAATGCAGTCTCAGAAAGAAGAATGACAAGTCCAAGACACGATGCTAGAAAAAGGTCAACAGCTTACTCTACTGTGACAACTATGCAGGCTTTTGCTGGTATGCACCTGAACTACATAAGTAGCAGCCCCTTCACCTCTTGTGGACTGAGTTCCTGATGTTCAGCATGATGGGTACCAGCTAACCAATAGTGCAAAGAGCTGCAAAGCATCATCTGCATTCAGTTTCCTTTAGAGAATATCATTTGGCATTCTATATGCATGTCAGGCAATTAAAGGAGGTGGCACAAGCCTGAGTGTTATAGCCCTGTTAATTTACTAATGCAGAGTCTCGCATACATCTGGCACATGTCACTTCTTTTCTCCTGGAAATGAAGGTGGTTTTCCAGGAGACCAGAGGGCAGCCTGACCAGTTGTTTCATGACTGATGCTTCAAAACATTATGCCTGAAGTTCCTCATGCCAGCCTCAAGTCTGACTAACTTAAGGCTGCTGACTTAATCCCACGGTTCCAATTTTGCCTCCCTGCATGGTGTTTAGCTTGACTTTAACTTGAAGCTTTTGGTTTAACTCCTGGCCTAGAGAGTCCCAGCCCTGATTACTGGGTTATGCCACCCCTATCCTGACTCCTTACACCCCTCAATTCTACCTCGTACTATAGGAGAAGTGATGCCTTTCCCTATTTGATCAGATCAATCAAATGAAAAGTCGTCCTCTGCAGACTGGCTGAATTCCTTCTCTGATCGAGACAGCTGCCCATGAAGATGTTACGTTACAGGACAACAGACACTACTATTTATAGGAGATTTATGAATATTCAGTGTCATAGACTCCAGTTCCTTCAAGTGGCATCAATTTAGCTGTAAATCTAAGGCAGTGGGCAGCAAGGACTCTACAAACTGAAACCATAAATCATCCTGCAAGGAAGAAATAATGGCAGCAAGCATTACTGTTGCAAATGTGAGGTACCACACATATTTAAGGACTTTCCTCAAGCCTACACAAAGTAAAGGTGTCCTGGAAAAAGATGCCGTTTTCTCTGGGAAAAATAACTGTCTCAGGCTGAAGCCTCTTTACCTCTATTACTGCTAAACACTACCACCTGTGCCAAAACAGCAAGGAGGTTATTTTCATTTTTGTAAGTCAGGTAAAAGATAGGTATTGCTTCTAGCACAGAAGAGGGGGTGGGCAGAGGGCTCATAGCATGGTGTGGCCATAGAAGGTCCAGCTGTAGGCAGCAGTGTTCAGTAAGTCTGCAGCAATCTCAGACTAAGCCAAATTGAGTTGAACAAAGCAGCTTTTGCTTCCAAAACAGTGTCCACAAAATTCCTAAAATTGTCATCTAATCTACTGTCCAGCTAATGGAGAAGTATGTGGAACAGAAAAGGCAAATGAAAACTGTCCCGTACCAAAGCTACCATCCTCACCTTCTGCAGTCCCATGTATCCTTAGGAATGAGAGCAAAGCCTTCACGAAGCTGATGAGTCTAAGGTTTCCTTTAGAATCACGACACGTAAAACCCTGTACATTTTGTAAAATATTTTGCTAGTCCTCAACATAAAAAACTCTTTCCCAGTCAGCAGAAGAGCTCAAAAACTATCCTGCATCTCTCTGTATATTCCCAAAGCTAATAATCACAAGAGACTTCCTTATCATGAAAATTAGCAGCCACTTGGAAGCTGTAAGGACTTGGTCATTTGCAGAGTTGTCTTGGCAATTATTGGGTCTTCCTATACAATTTTCTCCAACTGCCCCACATTGCCTTTAAGCACTTTGAATAAAAAGGGCATCGCACCTGCCACATTAGCAATAGTTTCAACCAAACAGTATTTCATATGTTGTCCTTCATAAATGCAAATAAACCCATCGAGATTTCCCATGTGGGCGGTTCTTATTAGTTAAGCTTCTTGTATATGCTTCTCCTCCTGTTCTTCAGACTGTATTTGCCAGCGACCCAGGGTCTCATTACCCAAAAAGCCTTCGACATGTGGTGACAGAGTGTACTCTTGTCAAGTTTACAGACGGCACAAAACTGGGGCAAACAGTTAACACACTCCAGGGCATGGCTGCCATCCAGGGGCATCTAGACAGACAAGAAGAAGGGGCTAATGGAAACTTCAAGGAATTCAACACAAATTGTTAAGTCCAGCATGAGGGAAGGAAGAGCCCACAGATATAGGCTGGGACCTGACCAGCTGGGGAGCAGATCTGTGGAGAGGACTTGGAGACGTGTCAGACGTGTCAGCTGGGCACGAATGGGTCAGCAGCGGCGGCTACAGCGCCCTGTGCTCTGCTAACAAAAGCGGTGTTCGCTGACAGGGGGAAGTGATTAGTCCGCTCTACTCAAAACTCGGACCACATCTAGATACTGTGTCCACAACAAAGACATTGACATTGTTTTAACTATACATAGTTCCCATTAGCCCACTCCTCTTGCCTGTCTGGGTCCCACTGGGTGGCAGCATTGCCCTTGACTGTATTGAGCAGCTTTCCCAATTCTATGTCTTCTATAAATTTTATGACCATCCACTCCCATTGCCTCCTCCAGGTCATTGATAAGGTTGTTGTACAGGACTGTTCACAATACTGAGTCTTGGTGACCTCTGAGTAGAGTACAACCTATTACCACGATCCACTAAGCTTAACCACTCAACTGCCTTTTTATCCATCTGGCTGTGCAAGATGGTGTCAAAAGACTTGCTAAAATCAAGGTAAGTAATATTCAGTGTTCTCACTTAGTAGACAATCCTATCAGTTGTAGTGGGTTGACCCTGGCTGGATGCCAGATGCCCAGGAAAGCTGTTCTATCATTCCCCTTTCTCAACTGGACAGGGAAAGAAAATATATCAAAAAGCTCATGGGTTGAGATAAGAACAGGGAGAGATCACTCCAGCAATTACTGTCGTGGGAAAAACAGATTAGATTTGGGGAAATCAGTTTTATTTATTACCAGTAAAATCAGAGTAGGGTAACAAGAAAGAAAATAAAATCTTAGAACACATTCCCCCACCCCTCCTTTCTTCCTGGGCTTAACTTTAGTCCTGATTTCTCTACCTCCTCCCCACCAGCAGCGCAGGGGGACAGGGAATGGGGGTTGTGGTCAGTTCATCACACGTTGTCTCTACTGCTCCTTCTTCCTCAGGAGAGGACTNCCACAGGTCCTGCCAGGACCCTGCTCCAGTGTGGGCTTCCCACAGGGTCACGGCCTCATTCAGGTACACCCACCTGCTCTGGCGTGGGGTCCTCCCCAGGCTGCAGGTGGATCTCTGCTCCACCATGGACCTCCATGGGCTGCAGGGGAGAGGTGGCCTCACCATGGGCTGCACCACAGGCTGCAGAGGAATCTCTGCTCCAGTACCTGGAGCACCTCCTTCTCCAGTGACCTGGGTCTGCAGGGCTGTTTCCCTCACATATTATCTCTCCTCCAGATGCTGTTTCCCAGCAGTTTTTTTCCTCCCTTTTTAACTGTGTTATCCCAGAGGTGCTACCATGATCGCTGATGGGCTCGGCCTTGGCCAACAGCAGGTCTGTCCTGGAGCTGGCTGGAATTGGCTCCATGGGACATGGGGGCAGCTTCTAGCGGAAGCCACCCCATAGCTTGCCCTCTACCAAAACCTTGCAATGCAAACCTAATAAATCAATTTATCATAGAAAGCTGTCAGGTTGATCAGACCTCAGCGAATTCATGATGACTGTTCCCTATCACCTTCTTTATGCGCCCAGAAATGTGCTCCAAGAGGACTCACTTCATCAACTTCCCAGGAGCTGGAGTGAGGCTGACCAGGCTGCAGTTCCATGGGCTTTGCTTTGAGCCTTTTCTGAAGACTAGTACAACATTTGCTTTTCTTCAGTAATGAGGGACCTCCCTCAACCTCCACGACCTTTCAAAGGCATAGAGCGCAGTCTTGCTGCCGCAGCAGCCAGCTCTCTCAGCATTCTTGGATGCAGTTTGCCTGGTCCCACAGATTTCCATGTGTTGAACCCTCCCAATCACTGATTTGATCTGCATCTGCCTCCTCCCTGAACTCTTCCGCTAATAACAGAGGCTTGAGACACCTTGCTGCTGAAGACTGAAGCAAAGAAGTCATTAGATGTCTTGGGCTTATCTGGGTCTGCTCCTAACAAATCACTTGTGATCCCTTTGTTGAGCAGCATTTCCCCTTTTCAGCTTTTTATTACTAACGCAGTGGTAGCAGCTCTTCTTCTTGCTCCTAATATTCCTTGCAACTGTCAAGGTAAGCTTTGGTTTTCCCAACACCATCCCTCCATGCCAGGACAATTTTTCTAAATTCCTCCTTTGTATTCTGCCTCTGCTTCCACCTCTCAAATGCCTTTTGCACTGGAGCTCTGCCATTATACCTGTTCTTAATGAAACTCTTTTCCTGATAAAGGTGCTTATTATCCTGAGTATTCTTACACTAAGAGGATGCTGCCCTTAAAGACTTGCCACATAGGTTGCCACAGCCAAGGCTGCTATTGATTATCATGTCTTCAACCAGTTCTCCCTTGATAGTGAATAGCAGATCCAGCTGTGTCAACATCAGTTCACCCACCCAGTACCAACCCGTTATCCCAGACACCCCTCAGAAATCTTCCTTCTTGCATCCCACCATGTTGCCCTTCCAGAAGATGTCAGGGTCCCCTATGAGGACCATGTTCTGTGACATAGAAATTTCCTCTAGTTGTTCGAACAAGTCTTAGTCTACTTCCTCACCTCAATCAGGTGGTAACATACTGCCACCATGCTATTTTAATTTTTTGTTCTTTTTACTTGATCAAGTCAGTAGCCTTCACCTGCCCAAGTGATTTCGTAGTCTCTGTACTTGGCTTTCGGCTTCTCTGTAGACACAGAACAATTTGCTCTCCCAAAACCCACGGCAAATCTGTAAACATAGATGGTCTTCTCCTCACTCTAGTGAAGGATCCTTCTGGTCTCCAAGCACTCACAGTCATATCTCTACTTCTTAAGCTCTGCCCAGTCATATTAGCAAGCAGGTCCTTGTGCAAGCTGTGTGTATGCACACACTAGCACTTACCTGAAGACACTGGATTAACATCCACACCTGCAATACGCGCCAGTCCCTTTGCCACCATCACCACCCTGGCCTGTATGCAACACTGCTGTTAACACCTCAATTTTACATGCACAGGTCATACAGGTGTTTTTAGGGACACCCACATCGACACCACTTTCAAGATGACTCAGTGAAAAAAGAATCAAAGCTGAAAATGCCATAAAAAGGGAGGCTTCTTCCTTTTGTTTCCATAGATAACTATTTTTTGTGCCTTCTTCTGAGAATGACACATGAAGAAACTTGGTAGATGGATGCTTCCTTTAGCACACTAATATGTTTTACAAGTTTTGCTTATCACAGTTAGCGATGGTCTAAAAACCTGCAGGATCAGTTGCCAAAAACGTGCGTGGAAGAGCAAATATTAGTAGGAGAGACCCGGTGGCCAACGGTGTCGACAAATTCACAAAAATGTCATAAAGAGAAGTTCCTTTAAGCCCAAAACAACGGCTTTCAAATAAAAACTGAATTCACTGATGGTCATATGACAGCGATTTCTTTGACTCAAATTAACCAGTTGGTTTAGGTTGCATTCTCAGGTTCTAGTTATTGACAGTATATTCACATCAGATTAACAGACTGACTGTTTTTCTTCTTTCCTTCAAGTGACTATAAGGTTAGCTTTTTGGACTTTTGAAGTGGTTGGCTAGATGCTTTCAAAAGGAAGGCAAAGTATGTGAGTTTTAATCTCATTAAAAAGGTCTCTTTTTTTTTTTTTTAACAAACTTTCCTTTTGTTCATATCAGCACTTACTTTTAAAAAAGACCCCAAGAGAGAGTTCCAGCCTATAGATCGCTTGTCCTGCAGAAAACTCTGTTAACTATTTATAGATCATGTCCTTTTGTACCAAACTAGATCAAGCAATTTATTCAGTGCTTGACTGCAGGAGAGAAATTCATTTGCTCTAAGTGTCATCAAGGCAGCCTTTTACCTCCATGAACAAGACCAGAAGATGTGAATTGCTGGGCTTTTACTTCAAATGCACATTTTGACATTGTGTGGGGTGCCATCATTTCTTTCAAGTGTTCAAAGTATTAAGCACATTCACAGAACGGGCAGTCCTTAATCACAAGAAGAGCAAATAGCCCATGACCGCTAGAATAAAGCAAACACGTGTGCACACGTGCAAATTATCTCTTTTCTTTAAAGTGGCACATACAGATGCAAACCACCATTAGCTGCTTTAGTATATCTCACTTTAGAAACGGGAGCGTGCCAGCCTAGAGACCAAGGAGAGCAGCACACAACAGGCATCAGCTCCTCAGCTTCACAGCGACGGAATCAAAACAAAACAAGAGAGAGAAGCAATGGCCTTCATCACCTCTCACCGGCAAGGGCTTTCTTTGAGCATTCACCAGGGAAGTGATCCTCTCTAAAACCTAGCAGAGAGGCTGTACACAAAAAAAAAACGCTCCACTGTGGCAAATCCTTTGTTTCACTACTTCAGTTTTCTTTGTGGAGCCACTACTAAGATGACGTCTTGTATTTGCAACCTGCCTGAGCCCACTAAAGTGATATATATAAAAATATATTTTTTAAAGAGTTAAAAATACAGCCACGAAAATCAGTCAGCTACGAGAAAATCATCAATATTTGTTGGCAACAGCTTCCGGTACAAGAAGCACAGCTGTTTTAGGAAATATGTGTGTCTACCGCTACAGGACCAACACAAGAAGAAAGATCATGCCTTGCTCTCCTCTTCCCGTTGCTCTACCAAGACAAATGCCCAGGTTCTGCTCAACTCAATGGCCTCCAGCCTGGCTACAGGTCCTGCTCCTAGTTGGGTGAAAAATGGTGCAGAGCGTTCACTGTTTGAACCACCTGTCATTTTCCTGTACATACAGGGCACTTTCAAAGCTGCACTGCACTCCAGCTTCCCTTGGGCGACAGGAGAATGTGTTGGGGATATTCTTGTTTTCTGTCTTGAAAAGGGGTCCAGCATAGAGGCCAGGGACAGAACCTGGGTCATTAAGAGCATTATGCTAGGAGTTAAAAATACGACAGTAAAACAGTGATAAGGTAGATACCGCTGTTTTAGTAGCTTTTGAACCATGATTCATGGTTTTGTACTCAAATCACTACACAAGCCTGATTCCTAAATGACTTTCAGGTGCAGAGTTCCCATTCTTTCCCTTCAGAGGCAGGCAGGGATCCCAAGCCCTATCCCACCCCATAGCACAACTTCCCAAAGAACAGAATGACATTAACATACCAAAGTGCCACTACAAAACATGACACACTAAAATTCATACTACCATTTTAGACAAAGAACACATTTTGGAATAGATTTTTTTTTTTTAAGCATTCATCTAATACACATATTTATTTCGCTAAAGTTATGCAATAAGGATACACAAGCTAACGTTTCTTTTAATAGAGACCATATCACCAGAAGCTGGATCTCAACTTTAGAGTCAAGAACTAATGAACTCCTGCCTTGACAGCCAACGTGCTGCTGACAAGTCAGACGTAACTCTCAAGTCTCTAATTTTTGTTTTCTTAATTGGAAGAGAGTGATGGAAATTGACACTGGCTATTGAGGAACTCCCTGTACCACTACACAGACATCTATTTGAAAAAACATCAGCAGAGCATACAAATTAGGAAGATTATTTCTAAAAGATGACAGGCAGACCAACATACGCACATGAATCCCCAACATTTAAAAAAAAATAAGTAAAATTAATTCCTACTGGTCTCCTTTCCATCTCCTTCCTAAACTCAGAATTATGCATTAGGTAGGCTTCCATGCTGGTCTAAACAAAGCATACCACACCATCTTACAACTTCATACAGAGATCCAACAAAATCAGCGGGCTCTAAAACAGCTAATGAGATAGAAAAGCATCACTTTATTATATTTGGAAGTTAAACTGCACCTCAGCCTAGCTCCATAGCGTGGATGCCCGCATTGGACAGAGTTCGCGACTGATTTCAGTGACTTTTCCCATTGTACCGTGGCAGCAAGGCGACCTTCTCTTCTATATTAGTCAATGGCTAGAATAAGTAACAGTTGCGGGGTGGGGGGAAGTGTCTTTGATTTGACACCGTGTAGTGACAAGAAGAAAGTACAGTGGGCAACTGGGTATGGATTTCACCCAGCAGTTCCAACCTGCTGCTCTCAGCTGTCACAACAGGATAGAGGTCACCAGCGGCCCTTCCAATATCCTCACCCCAAGGTTATGCACCACTTAAACTAAAAGCTACGTGCAAAATATCTGCTGTTACGTGTCTTCCCCAAACTGCCCCAGATGATTCAGGACAATAAGCATATCACGGAACCAAACCTGACTCTTTTTAAAGCCAAATCTATTTTCATATAATCTGTGATCCAATGTGTGCCCTTCAACCAAACAGCCATACTTCTGTATGCTGTATTAATCCATTCAATTAAGGAGAGAAAAAAAAAAAAAGGTAGACTAGTTATACAGTTTCCCAAGTATATGAAAAATGGTGGTTGTAGGAGACCTTTTCTTTCTTACAGCAGGAAGATAAAAAAGAGCCACCTTCATTTTTGAAATAAAAATCAGCATTGGGGCAGAGGACACTAGACACAATAAAAAAATACCTGCAAACCTATTCCCATTATTTGGTTTGTTTCCAAGTTTAATAACTTTAAAATCAAAGCAAGTGTTTTAACTGATGACTTTCATGAACTGGTCAGAAGCAATAGCATCATCGGATGCTCACCAAATCCCTTCCACCGTTCCCTGCTTCCCAGCCACACACCTGAATCAGCTTTCTTGGGCATCTTTGACTGTCACCAAGACAACAATACTCATTTTTATCAAAACACAACAGCCATCTTGCAGGGAGAAGAAAGAACTGTAAGGAATTACCAGGAGTAAAAGCAGACATACTCCCTCTTTAGAAACCCTTCCTTGAGCTTTTAAAATAAGGCCAGAAAAGGGAGTAAGAATTTCACTGCTCCAGAGGTGCCAGGGATAAATAGAAAAGGGAAGAACACAGGCTGGTGCACAAGGGATAAGGATGCAAAGCTGGTGCAGCAGGGAGAAGATATCAGAAGAGTCATAAAGCCACTTACACAAAACAGAAAATGCTAAAAAGTTTTGAAGCGTTTCCATAAGCAGAACCAATCAAGTCATGTAGCAATGTAAAAAAGATGTTTACAACTAATGCTATTTACCTTAGCAGTTAATGGGATTGTGTTGTTTATGTTAACAAACTGATTACCATCCATTCACTCAAAAGGCATAAAAGTACTGTTTGTGAATAGACACCTCTTGGAATTCAGTATTTCCTTATGGTTCCAGCTACTTACATTTAAATAGGTGATAGTGGCTTGCTACTGACTTTTACCAGGGTAAGCTTAAACTCACCGTGCTAATAAAACTAGTTAAATATTTCCTTCAAAAACATCATATAAATTAAATTTGAGTTCTTTTTTATGCTTTAGGTTGAAAAATCTTAATTACATTTTTAGCACATAAAAGTTGATATGGAAACTGTTCCACAAGTTGTTTGGAACATTCAGTTTTCCAATCTACGTAAATGTAGGGGAAAAAGTGAAGTGCACACCCTGAAATAATTTGGCATTAGAGGCAGATTACCTACATCCTTTAGCATTAAACAAAGATGATTTCCTCAACAGAGAAACCTCACAAAGTGATTACGACCCTGTAACTACAAAACTGCAGTCAGCACCTGCTTAAACAACCTCTTTATTTTAATCACCTATAAATATTCAGACTTCTGGCAAATGAAAAATATACGTCTTTCTAACAGTTGCCAACATGAACAGAGTAAGTTTTATACTGCCCTAAATGAAACATGCAATTGTCACACATGAAGTTACAACCCTGTGAAATGCTGGAGATATGAATTAGATATCAATTAGATACCAGATCAGAAGAAAACACACAGAGAATACAAAACAATGATGAGATCTGATTCTCAGGCAGCAACAAATGGGGCATCCAGACATCACAGTTTCCACTGCTTTTGCCAGTTTAAATACCATGGGAAATGTACAGACTTCTTTTTTGAAAGCTTTGTCACAAAAGGCTTATCTTTCATAGAACTGTACCGTGGAGCTACCTCTAAATACATTCTGGGAATCTTTCAGAAATATATTTCTCTAAAAGCTTAGAAGACAGAATCTTCCAACCTAATAGCCATCATTTCATACTCTCCAGTGTAGCCACAAAGCATCAGTGAATTTACAAAGATGGGAAAATGTGGGAAGTTTACCTGTGGATCATAACACTTCCATATCCAAAGCCCTACCAGTCCCCAGAGATACCAACATTTTCCTGCTTTTCCCTGACTCTAAACAAGGGTCCAACTCCTGAGCCAAGTAAACCTGGCTGGTCTCTACCTAACATGCATTGAAGAAAACATCCTACACAGCAGACAGGGACCTTCTTACGCTTATTGTATAGAGATTCCACCATCCCAGTCATTTCAAATGGTCCCCACGCCAAAGCACAGAGATGCTCCAGCCAGGGATCAAAGAACTGGAAAATCTCCACAAGAGAAACTCCTCCTTCTCTTAAGAGACAGGAGAAGAGCTCAACGCAACGAAAGCAATGCCCCTGAACTAATTCTGCTCTTGTTTCCATAGTAAACTCTGCCAGGGCATCCCTGCTCTTAAAGCAATAAACCAGTCCAAATCAGTCAACCAGTTACTACAAAGACAGCATACGCAGACTGTGTAGAAACAATTGGAGTTTACCTCAAGTGATGTGCTATAGGGGAGCAACCAGCTCATCTCCTTAATTCCTTTTAAAAGGTGTGAAATTCATTCTCACTAAGAAGTAAGATTTAATTTTGACATTATAACAGAAAAAAAGTGGTTGGAAGCATCATGGATGCTGGAAGCTACAAGACAAAAGATCCCATTAAAGATTTTGCTTGTACAAGCTTTAATTCAAAAAATATGAGAAAATATAACCACAGAAGGTGCTCTTTGGAGAACCAGGGCTTTCAGCAGTCTGCACCTAAAAGCCAAACAATCAATGCAGCTCATCTGGGAAATTCAGGGTATGGCAAATGAAACAAAGCAAAACCAAAAAAAACAAAAAAGAAGTTAAGACTTTCCTCAATAGTTTTAAAGAACTTGAGAGGTTCTATGCAAGTATATTAACAGAAAATGTAATATAGAACTAGAGCAAAAATAGGTAAAATGAGAAATGAAGAAGTAGACAGAAAGTGTTTGAAAAGCTGAACATTAAAAAAAAAAAAATCCAAAAGCAAATCAGAAACGGTGTGGGAAAACCCCAGTAAAGTTAAAAGGAAACACCAGCAAACAAAACGTTAGTTTGGGATTCAATAAAAAGCCAAAGCAGTTAGTGTAACCCCAGGTCAAAAAAGCCAGAGACATTATCGCAGAGCAAGGAAATAACAGTCTCTGTCCATATAGAGGCCCTACCTAGAAAACCATGTCAACAAAGCTAACTTCACACATTAAAAATCAAACATATCGTAAGTGGTAGGGAAAGGAATTTAAAGAGTTGGGTACAATCATGTATCCATAATTCAAGGCCTCATTATTCAAAAGGTGGTGACGAATTGAAGACAGTACAGAAAGAACAACAAGGATAGAAGATGGGTTTGAATATACTTACGAAAAAACAAAAAAAAAGTTGAAAGGGTTAGTGTTCAAATTATTAGTGACGGACCTACATAATACCACACCATCACATTTGTTTCCCATTTAAAATGACCCTCTAAACACCACCATGTCCAATGCTTTGACTTACAGATAGACTTTGGCAAACAGAAAACAGACAGAAATAGCAATAACAATTTCAAAACCTCCAACAGGTGTAATCATCATAGCTCTTGACTGGTGTAAAGCAAGAGAATAAAGGAGGAAAAACTGGATGAGTCAGGAAGAATCTTCTAAACCAACGAACAACAAAATTCCCTTGGGAACAAAGGCCATCTCCACCTCGCTGCTCAGGGCCTCCCCTACAGCCATGGGATCACAGCCCAGGAAAGAAGGCAGCGCTGCCCCTTCAGATTTTCCTCTGCTGCCTTTCCAAGTACAAGGGTACAGATGTTCTGCAGCACCCCTGCTCCTCTGTGAGGGGCTGCGATGACCCTGAGCTCTGAGAGCCGGGTCTGGGCTCCTTGAGGCTCTGCACCAGGGGGATGCAGCAAAGGACAGCCAGGACACACAGCGACACCCCGGTCCCGCTTCTTCCCAAAGGGCTCCCTGTAATGGAGCTCTCCATCAGCCTTACGCACATTTTTGGAAAATAGGCTTTCCTTAACTCTAAGACATTATTAATAGCATTTAGAATGCTTAAAAACAGATATCGCTTTGCCCTAACAGTAATTTCAGTCTATCCTGTATTTTAGGAGCTTTCAAAGTAAGTTGCAGAACTTAGGTTACCAGCTGTACCAAGTAAAGAGCTGTGTCTGTATACACTTCTTTAAACAATGTAGTTAACATAGCGCTGTACATACTAAGGGTCAGCAGATATTAATGGAAAATGTGGCTGGCTTCAGCCATTTAAAATAAAATTGTTATTCGGAGCTACCCAATGTTGAATGATGCTAGCACGGTATTTAAACTTCCAAAAGAATCCAATAAGCTTTTGTGAATGCCATTGACAGAACAGTACCTGATACTACATGAGCTATTAGGAAGCTACTTCTTTAACGTGAGTGATAGCACAAATCACGGACAAGACCTATTTTTCATACGGCCACTAAAATAGATGTCATTTTCAACTTGCCACTACTTGCACCTCCCGTAACAATTATTCTAAATTTCTTTTCATCTGTCCCATAAAAAATGATTGCTTCTGCTTTACTTAATCCTCCACTTACATCAACTCTATTGTTTGCTTCCTTCCCTTTCATCTTCTCCACATTAATTCCACACATCGCTTTTGATCTAGCTTTTTGTTTCCTTTTTTCCCCTACAGATTCTTCCTGATGAAGAATTTACAGCCATAATGTTCATCTGACATGCATGGTGATATTTTATTGATTCGCTACTGTGTCTATTAGTTTTGTGTAATGAATAGCATTATACAAAACACAAGATGGGTCCGTTATATCTTGGATCGTAAATATCAATTTAACTGAACTTGAAAAATGCTCCATTTCATTGGTAAATATTCATATTTAATTATAATTGGAGCAGCATATGCAAGCAGCAGCCAGAAAAAACAAACATTTCCTCCTCACAGTCCAAAGAATTCCTCTTTGCCATAGTGGCAAGCCAAGTAAATAGAATAATTGCGATTTTCACTGCTGCTAAATAAGAAATAGAAAACCTCTCCAGGAACTGTTCTGTGTGGCTGTAATAAATGCCCACAGAAACAAGCTAACCTGCATTATTCATTACCCTGCAGAAAGGATGGTCCTTTAGAACTGGAAAGACTGCAAGAAGTGGAGCAGCTGATTTTAGCTGATATAAAACATAAGTTATATTTCAAATACATGCTATATTTACCTTTTGAGAAAAAATATGGTTATTTAGTTCAGGCAATTCTTAAAATCTAATGCTGAACAAGTGCAAGCTTTCTGTTGATAAATTAACAGCAATACACAAGTATATAAACCCCTCAAAAATATTTTTCCTTACCATACTATACTTTACTTACTGCAAGATCATATAACCCAAGCTAAATTTTGTGTTTACCCAGTTGTGTCAAAACCAGTCACTAGATAAAATCCATGAGCAGTCCCAGAAGTAGAAAGTAGGCTGAGGCTCCCTTTCTTCCAGCCTCACAGCCGGTCTGCAGCGATGCTCCTCCTCTGGCATTTGGTCTCCAGCCTCGTGAATCTTGTATTCCTGGCTGCGCCAGTGGAGCTTCAACAAAAGAAGGGCTTTAATCGCCCCCTGCTACACAGGACCAGCAGAAGGGAGAGCAGCTGCTGGATCTCGTGCTGAACTCAAAGCTAGCAGTGGTTTTAAATCCACACTGCCAATGGAGGTCCTGCAAAGGAGGTAGGTGCAGAAACACCTGATCTATCGTGTGTCAGCAGCAGTAGTAAAGAGAAGGGTAGGAAAAGGTAGGAAAGGGATGCCAATGCTTCAGCCCCAGCAAGATACTGGAAAATCCAGGCACGTGCAAGTACTGGCAAAAAAGTTAAGCACCTGAAGTCTTTCAGATATAATCAAGGTCAATCCTGGGTCTTGACGATGGCACTCTGGGAATTAAAGATCAACTTAGAATCATAGAATCATAAAACAGTTTGGGTTGGAAGGGACCTTCAAAGGTCATCTAGTCCAAACCCCCTGCAATGAGCAGGGACATCTGCAACTAGATCAGGTTGCTCAGAGCCCCGTCCAGCCTGGCCTGGAATGTCTCCAGGGATGGGGCATCTACCACCTCAATCATATCATCTGCATACAGCACTGAGTTCTTCTACAGACCCAGATTGGTTATTTGCTATGCATAGCAAACTATTTGCAACGTGTATCATCACACAGTCACAAAAGACTATGGCAAAACTGGAAAAGATTAGGGAACTAAGCTCAGTCGTCCTCCCTCTCTGCCCCTCACCCCAACTACTGGCCGGGGACAGTCAAACACTTTCTTTAACGAAAACTGAAAAATACTTCACTATGGAAAAAGATCCAAAATACAGGTTTTGGGTTTCCTCGCCTTTTCTTTTACCTGCTAGTGTTATTTTCATGGAAGCAGAGCCTTTGCACTTGGACATATCAGTCACCTGATGAGGTGCATAATCTGAACTCACCAAGAGTGAAGGAAGTGGCAACAACCAATAGCAAAAAAAAAAAAAGTTAGCATCTGTAATCATTAATCATTGAAGACAGAAAATATGAAACATGAAACATAGTATTTTTGTTCCCACAGCATTTTTTTTAAATAGTTTTTCCTCACAGAATATGTCAAACACTATTATCATCTGTCATTAATACAAGTAGATGATCCAGACACTGGATGAATGTAAACCAAAGAGAGAGGTGTGTTCTCTCCTAATCCACAAATTAAGCTCTCCAATAACATGAGCATAAACACTGGACATCTGCCTGTACAAGACAGGCAAGGGTACCATTTGGTGCGACAAACGCTGGCCACCACACAGTTGTTGCCAAACATCTGGCTCAGTGTTTTGTGACATCCAAACAAAAAAGCTTTGGGGAAGGACTGCAAAAAGAGAAGAGGATAATTTCATACTGGGTAAACTGAAATTATGTCTGTTGTCTCTCTAGTCAATTGATGGTAAAACTGAAAACTTAAGTAACCCTGAGCTTATTCCTTTCCATTAAGAAACAATAACAGTAAAAATCCTTCAGCACAGACAACAGAAGTTCACAGAATCACAGAGTGTTAGGGAGTGGAAGGGACCTCCAAAGATCATCCAGTCCAAGCCCCCACCAGAGCAGGAACACCCAGATGAGGTTACACAGGACGGCATCCAGGCGGGTTTTGAATGTCTCCAGAGAAGGAGACTCCACAACCTCCCTGGGCAGCCTGTTCCAGTGTGAAGAAGTTACCTTCAGTATGAAGAAGTTTCTTCTCATTTAAGTGGAAGCTCCCATGTTCTACTTTGTACCCATTGCCCCTTGTCCTATCACTGGTTGTCACTGAGAAGAGCCTGGCTCCATCCTCGTGACACCCTTTACATATTTATAAACACTAATAAGGTCACCCCTCAGTCTCCTCTTCTCCAAGCTAAAAGGACCCAGCTCCCTCAGCCTTTCCTCATAAGGGAGATGCTCCACTCCATCTTTTTCCTGCTCTTCAGAAAACCCAGGAAACAAAACTTTTCTGCCTGCCTATCTACACCAATTTTCAAAGCAAGTCTATTCAACACTGCCAGCTATGAAGACTGACACACGTACACACCTTCGAGAGCTCACAGGTGAAGCATCTAGGAAAGGTCGAAATACCCAGAACAATCAACAAGACCAGCTGTCAAAGCCTTAAATGCATAATGAAATGCTAAAATTCTAACACCAAATTTTATAACTACAAAGCAATGACATAATGAATCAAAACAGATATATTTTATGTACCGATTTTCTCATCAGTCTTGACAAATTTTTTGTATGTTCCTGAATACTACTTCAGACAGGCTCATTCTGCAACAACAGACCCCATGAGCTCGAGTACCCATCATTTGGATTTACTGTTAACTCCTGTTCTCTGCAACGAACAATCTCCACTTTTTCCACAGAGGTAGCTTAAAATCTAAGATTTTTTTTTTTTTAAAGCTAAGAAAGCCCTGTATTTTGCATTACAGCACCTGTTGACTACAAAAACAATTAAAGCTTGTTAACATACATATAAAATGTAATTACCTAACTATGCATTGATCTTCACTGTGGGGAGTTTCCTTGTAACCACAACAAAGGTGGTGTCTAATGATAGTAATGGCGAGCAGGACTGGGAAAAAATGAATATTCAGAATGATACGATTAACAAAAGGAAACTCTCGAAATCCCTGGAGCTTGACAAACTTTCTATCCAAGAAACTGCCAGTCATTGCATTGAGCTTACAGGTTTCTGTTTGTTAATAATTGCAACATTCGATCATTTTGTAGCTTTGCACATCTCTCTATAGGAATCTAATATCTTGCTGTCCATGAAGTGGGGACTCTTCTGGTTGAATTTGCTTTGATGCCATTAAGAGTGAAGCCCTGGGCACTGATTTTTTCTGATACAAAGAATTTCAGCCACCTCACAATGGAAACTTTTCACACATTTTTCCTCTGTGCAGCTAGATAATGTAAAACAAAGAGGAACCTCTCTTTTCAAATTCTCCAATTCTTTCAAGGTATCAAGCCATTACATTACTTGCTACTTAGAAAAAAAAAATCATGATAGAGATATATCAGTATAACATTTCGTATCAAATACGTGCCAATTTTCCTTCACACATTTTGTTTCCACACAAAAGACAGCAGAACTGTCTTGTAAGTGATAAAAACTGAATATACTTTCTGTACAGACACATATTCTGTACTGTACCTTGCTGAAGGCATCAGTTCAGTTAATAAAGCTCAAACTTATCATTATGTTTTGTCAAAAGGAACCTTATGTCTTCAGAAGCACAGAAATACTGCATAAAGCAGCTCAACCAGGCAGAAAACAAAGGTTTGAAGTACTTTACTCACCTGGTTAACCTAGTTGTGAATTAGGAGAATGTCAAGATTGAGCCATAGCAATAGGAATCCTGGTTTAACTGCTTTTACTTTATCTGTTGCTTTGTGAGGAAATGGGGACTAATTGGAAGTAATCAAGCCTTTTATGTAATTCCAAACTCTATATGTCAAACCACACACCTATTTATTGATGCTCTTTTTTTTTCTTTGGGGTGCACCTTGCTTTATTATAGCCCTAAAAAATGAAAGCTGTTTTATTCAATGTGCTCATTGTAGGACCTATGCAGCCATGCAAGGTTGAATTACAATTTGCATCAACAGTTGTCTGCTGGGGCATAAGCTACAGTAGGTCAGTTCCACTTTAGTTCAGGCAGTCACAGAACTATAGTACCCTGTTTCCCCCAAAATAAGACAGAGTCTTATATTAATTTTTGCTTATTACTTTTTTACATGTACAGCTGCCTGGACACTATTTAAATTGACTTTTTTTTTTAAACTGTAGCTAGGGCTTACTTTTGGACTAGGGCTTATATTTAGAGCATCCCCAAAAATCCTGAAAAAATCATACCAGGGCTTATTTTTGGGGTAGGTCTTATTTTGAGGTAAACAAGGTAGTAGTTTTAGGAAAAAAAATATATGTGGGTCTTATGAGCTGTTGCCAGAATTAGAGCAATTACAAGGATAGCAAAAGACAGTGCCCCTACTGTCAAAGAGAAAATTTTTACCCTATTTCCCAGATGTCCTATTAGGGAAAAAAAAAAAAATCACAGTAAATGCTTTAATAGTAACTTTCACAGTTATACCACTTGCAAAGGAGGAGTCTGCCAGCTTCCAAAGGCTTAAGATTTTCCTGAATGTGGCCACAACACAGTTCCAATCCCCATAACCCAGCACCTCAGTGCAGAGTCCATTTGCCTGGGAGACCTGCCTGCTTCTCATGCAAATAGTTCATAGACAAACTACTTCGGGCTACGAAGATGATGAGGGGCCTAGAGCACCTTTTTTTATGAAGAAAGATTGAGAGAGCTGGGTCTGTTCAGCCTCGAGAAGGCTGAGAGGAGATCTCATCAATGTTTATAAATATCTCAAGGGTGGGTGCCAAGAGGATGGGACCAGACTCCTTTCCCTCCACAAGAAGGTACCATTAGTCCTCTCTAGAAATGACACGACTGTGCCATTTACACAGACACTGGTACTATGCCTATCACGTTAAGAGCATACTTTTCCTCAAAAAAAAGTTTCTGAGATTTGATAATGACAGTGTGCTATCCTTCGACCCAGAGCAGGTAGAGCTCCCTCTCTGATCCAGAACAGACCACGCTCTCTGTGCAGGGTTGCCTGCCGGCAGGCTCCCCAGCATAAAAAGCTGGCATCTGTTATTAAATATTCACTGTGGTTTCAGCCCAAAATGACCAAAATAAAAAAAAACCACACCAAAAAACTACAATAAAGCCACTACTAAGAAAGCTGGAAGAGGAAAAAGGAAAAGGAAGAGTTCTCAGCTTACACCTACTCTGACAGAACCTATTTCTTCCCATTCCCTGGACTCGAGCCAGACCAGAGCAGAGGGTGCTGAATGCGATGTGCTCCACACACTCCACATGGTCTTTGCTTTTATACACGCAGGGTGATGTATGGATGCTAACATTAGGAAGGCAGACACCGGCCACCAGAAGAGCTCTCTCCGTGATGGAGATGGATCTCATCTTTGGCGTGGAGACAGCACACTACCTACAAGCAATTTAAAATATTATAATAGATTTTCTTTTCATTGTCACTCAGGAATCTGGGGAGAACTGAAAAAAAGCCAGTAATATGGGCACGTTTTAACTAAGGTAGGCATTGTATATACTACTTCATATGGAATTGTACATTTCCTACAAGACCTTGCGTGTTGAAGCTCTTTGGAAAAACGACAGTTTGTTTCTGTGGAGAGGAACTTGGGCAGACCCTTCCTACAAGGCCAGCACGCTTCTGATCCACGAAGTAATAAGCCCCAGATAATCAGCACTTCCTCAGCAAGAAGAGACTTTGACATCATCAGAATTCTTTGACTAATCAGAAACCAATGACCAATTAGAAGATCATTTAAATACTTTCTCATGCAATTAAAACCACTGATAACCTATTTCCAGTAAAATGGACAACAAAATTATAAAGCTGCTTATACCATGAGTAACAGCACAAGAATTTTAGAGCTTTCCATGATCCTAATAAGCCATTTCATTGCATTAGATCTGACACCTAAATTGTCAATAGCCTACTTTCCTCTGTCATGCAACATAATGCAGAACAATTCAATGAAACCATAATACTAACCTTAAATGTACAGAAACAGAATGAAGACCTCCAGGCCCATAACAATTTAAAAAATTCCTGTTTTATTCCCAAAATCACTTATTTTGGAGTAAGACATGCTCTAACCACCACTATTAGCCCCATAAACTTCTTAGCCTTGGGTGCATGCAATCAAAATTGAGATTATCTCTACTATTTTAAATACAGATGCCTTACACTGCAACAAGGAGAGAAAAAACAGCCTAGTTTTCCACAGCAGACTGTGCTAATGATAAGGTTTCCATGTAAGTTAGAGGGCAGCATGCAACTCAGGGCAGAATTCCTACAGCACTCCCTGATTGAGAGATTTAAGATACTATGAAACAGTAACAATGCTATGCTTTTTCAATAATGTGCTAAAATATTATTAAATAGGATGCATATGTTCATAAAAGTGTGCTCTTAGACACACTGTATCAAAGCTGTATGTAGAACTCTCCTTGTGTGTGTTTGCTTTACCAGAAAATGATGAATACCCTCTTCGTAAATAAGTTACATGGAAAGCATCATAACAGACAGGCCCTAACTCTGTATTTAAGTCTTTAAACTTGGGAATCGACCTCTTGTCTTTGTTAATGCTCCCTTAAATCCCACCAGTTAAATCAACGTGTCTTTATTTTTTTTTTGCTTAAGCCAAACAAATATTTGAAGCCTTCAGTGGGAGAGGATAACACACTAATACACGGTATTGGCATTATGAGTCATTCAAAATATAAAGGGCAGTGTGGAAAGAATATCAAGATACCTGTTGGGGAAGATGACAAAGAGCATTAAAGGCTGGCAAACTCAGCTGGAGATAAAGGGTACCTTACAGGTGAAAGCCTCAGACATCTCCCTTCTTCCCAATGTTAATTAATCTTCTACGTGCTTTGCACAGATTGGTTTTTAATAGCATCACTTAACAAGAAAAAGATTTAACATTTTTAAGACATACTCAGAGATTATCCCATGTCATGAAGCTGTATCTAAATCTCACTGTCCCCAAAGTTACCTTTGCTTTTTATTTATTCCTCAGACATTTCTCAGGGATAAGACCAAACTGCAAAATTAGTACTGAGCTTTCTTCAGGACCGGCACCAATGACAGGCACCACTGACACAAGTTCAGAGCTGGAGTGCTATGTTCCAGTTCAAACGCAACACAAGCTAGTGCTGTTTTAATTAAACTAAACTAAACAAAACAAAACAAACAAAAACAACAAACCAACCAAACAAACAAACAAACCCCACAAAAAAACCCACAAAACACCAACCCACACAAACACAAAAAACCACAAACACACCACAGAAGTTTAATTAAAAAAATCCACCAACTATGTCACGTGGATTAAAATAATTCTTGATCTAATATTTTGAAGAGATAATTAGGCCTAAATGAGAGAGAAAATATAACATTATCAGATTTTGATGAAATAATGTAACATGTCGGCCCATGTTGGTTTTAATTCTGATCTAGAGAAGATGAATAATACGTGCTTTAAAATTCTAATTGTAAGTACTCATATATGCTGGTAATTAGGAAAGCGTACAACAGAGATGAAATATAACCTACAAGACCAAATGATAATTTATACTCTGAAGTCACTTCATCTGTTAACCACGCTGGCTAACTGTAAACTTGCTAAAATGATAAACTAATGGAGACCATTAAAAAAATCCAGCTGAAAAATATTTTTAAAAAAAAACAAAACACATATCAACAGAAAGAGCTAGGCAGACCTAGTAAAGCAGATTAATAGTTCCAAATGACTGAATAATGCCAGAGTTGTGTATAACATCAAACATACTTCCTACCGCCACTTTCAAAACAATTTCCTAGCTATTATGGAAAGCATTACTAATATTGAACCTTCTGGGGCACACCCTTCGCTATTACAGAATCACAGAATTGTTTAGGTTGGAAAAGACCTTTCAGATCATCAAGTCCAACCGTTAACCTAACACTGCCAATGCCACCCCTAAAACAGCTTCTGTTGGGAATGTCAATTATTCAACAGATTCTAAAGATCCTTCTCAGTAATGCTCCTAAAAGCATTTATTCTTAAGGCCATCTAGCATTTTCAGTGGTTTCAAGCACATTTTTACAAAGTAAAACCATGTATTATGGATTGCGATTTATCACGTAAATTACAATAAAACAAGTAAAAAGTATTCGTATTCCACAGGGTCAGCCTGAGCAACTTTAAATCACCTTTGGTTCAGTTTGGATTGCAGATGTATCCAGCATAATGGGCCAATGTGATTTGATCTCACCATGGACTTTAGCTGGGTAGAGTGTTAGTCACAATCAATCTGTCAATGACCATCCCTTGGCCCTTTCCCCTCCGTTCCTATTAACTCATCTATTTCAGAAAGTTTTCCTTTGCCAAGGCCTGGAAAAATCCATTAGCTGTGTAAGGGAAAGGGTTTATTTATCTCTGTTTCATCTTAAGAGTTGCTGCTGCCTTGTTCAAGGGCACCCTATTCTGGCTGGTTTTGTTCTTACTCTGTTTAACTGTTGAATAAAGGAGGCCCGGGCTGTTTCCTGAGACTTCATATACTATCTATCCTTATCTTTATTTAATGCTGCTATCTTTAAACTCAAAACTGGTCTTCATTCTTGCTTATTAAGTGTCCAAGGTCAGGCTGGACAGGGCTCTGAGCAACCTGATGTAATGAAAGATGGCCCTGTCCATGGCGGTTGGACTAGATGATATTTAAAGGTCCTTCCCAACCCAAACCATTCTGCGTTTCTACTATGCTGATTGGCCAATGTAGCTTTCCTTTGAGAGTCCAGATGATAAAACTAATATAAAATACCTTAAATTAGTAAAACATACGTTTATTATAAATTAACAATATGCAAAAGCTCATCGTCATCAAGACAAAGATGCCAGTTTAACCATATGCACTTTCCATTAAACTCTTTCCCTCCTCTCCGATCAGCTAGGAGAAAATATTAAATTAAAATGGGATAAACTGTGCATGCAAACCAGTCTGTTACCATCAGACAGCTGGGCTGCTCCACCAGTGACAGAGAGGTCGCCGTGTGAAAATACACGGCGATTACAGCAATAAAGGAAACAGCTGATAGAGGTTAGACGGCGGGAACGAGAGGGCAGGCACAACAGAAAGCCGAGGTTGGACTGGAGACAGGAGCACGGGAGGAGCAGAGGAAGAGCCTGCCAAAAGGTACGGGGCTGGGACACGGAGCCGGGACACGGAGCCACGGCGTGAGGGGCAAGGGAAGAGCCTTAGTGCCAAAGGTGTCTGACTCCTCCCGTCACCACAACGGATTTTGAGTTTCTTACAACTCGGATGGACTCTATTTAGGCTGAACAGTCATTTAGAAGTTATTTCCAAAAGGGGAAATCTCAGAGGGAAATTAGCAGCCATTTCTGACACAGTAAAAGAATACACTTTTTGGCCACATTGCTCAATTCCACTGACTTTTCTATGAAAGGTTGCAACATCTCTTTTATGATGTGGAACGGAAGTTTGAAAACCTGCCTGGGAAGTGCAACTGTTGGAATGCACCTCTACCATCCTCCTTCAAACTGCTTAACTTTGAATGAGCTCTACGCATCTCAAAAAATGAATTATTTCTATAACTGCAGATCATCCTACTTCATAGCTACATTTCTAGAAGACACTTCCTTATATTTAACATGTACCAGGCCAGGGGTAAACACAGCTTCCCCTGAAATTGTGGGTTTGAATTGCAGAATACCAGGTGAAATCTAGTAAGACCATCACCTCTGTGGTTTTAATGTTTACTTCTGCTAGCGATGAGCACCAAAGGAAGAAGCAGTGGTATAAACACCCCACAAGTAAGAAAAACTGGACACTGAGGGCCCCATGAATGGAGAAAGCAGACTGGAACAAAGACTGGAAGTGTCAGTGAAGGAGGTGCAGAAAAGATTGACAGGAAAATCTGGAGCAAGTAGTAAGGTGTGGAGGACTCATTGAGCAAGGAGACTAAAAATGAAGAAAGGAGATGGAAGCGGCAACAGAAACACATGAAACCTAATTCAGAGAACGGAACAGATGGAAGCATGCACTGATTGTGCAAGGAAGAAGGGGCTAGACGCATAAGATGAAGGAAAAGAGAGAATTACCTAAGGAGTGAGAAGGTGATCTTACAAAAAGGACTAACCAGACCTTTGAAAGGTAGAAGAAATGGGACAAGCAAAAACAACGCTCAGGGTCCGGGAAAAGAAAATGGCAATGAGGACCAACGCATGGATGAGAGCCTGGAGAGCAGGGCACAGCTACAGGGGAGAAGGTCCTGTAGAAGAGAACCAAGACTGATCACTAAGTGATGCGGAAGTCCAAAGGGGAGGCTCAGACTGGCCAGACAACGAGCACAGGCCTGGCGAGAAGGCTGAGGGGTGGAAACCAGGACTAGACAGAAGAATGAAGCCAGAATAAGGAGACAAGCTGGGAAAAGGCAGGACTTGAAAAAATGACACATTAGTAGCAGTGAGCGAGAAGAAGCAAACGCACAGAGGGCACAACCTTTGAATGCCTGACCACCCTTTAGAAATGGAGTCTGGAATAAAACTCGAATTCCTGACCTGTACTGTTCATCTCTATTACTGTGCTGTGCAGAAAATGGCAATCTTACCAGCAATTACACTCTCAGCTCACTGCAGAGGTCCAAGCAATGACCTGAATGGATCCAACCCAGTTAACAAATCCTAGACTATCAGTGTTATATTACACAGCAAATTGGGGAGGAAAAAAGCGGAGGGGAAAGAACTATTACATAAGAACATAGGAAGTTCTCTCTCTCTCTCTCACACACACACATTTGAGTTGCTGAATTCAGACACAATTTCATGCAAATGTGAATATCACAACCTGATAAAATTTGAGATATGATGTACTACCTGGCTTCATCTCCCTTGCATACATATTTTAAACAGATTCAAATGCTTTGGACACATGACTGAACAATACTCATTAAACTAGTCTCCAAATGGCTCAGGCAGGCTTAGTGCATGCTACTCAAGTCTTAGTCCACAGATAGAAACATAATTTTCTTCATCAGACTTTTCACATCTCCCTTAGCACATAGTACTTCACTCTTCCACACGGCAGCAACATGAGTTTATTTTCACCATATTCCCACCATCTAATAGAAAAGAAACGACAGACTGCAGTTTTAAATGACCCTACTAAATACACGACGCACGTGAAACCTGATACTGTGGCATACTTCGTCTTCTACCTTTAAATATTCTGATAGTGCTGACTTCCCCAGCAGCTGTAAGTATTCAGCATTTCCATGACTGACTCTAGTGCAAAGTTTGATGCCCAGAGAATGAAGAGCACACAAAACTGATTGCGTTTAGAAAGTATGGCTTCAAAGATTTGGCTAGCACCTCTGAAAGACTCAGGCAGGGACAGAAGTCAGCACAAAGCCCCACTAACCACACGTCTGACCCTTCTCTTCCTACCCTCGCACATTGCCTCAACATTTCTGCAATAAACGAGACAAAGGTCCATAGACAACGGTCTCCATCCGTACAGAAACTGTGGGAAATGCCCAGAGCCGGCCTATGTAACACACTGAACAGCGGAGGGATTCTGTGCTCAGTCACATAGATAACACCATTGCAAAACGCGCACCTGACATCTGGCATTCCTTAAATCTAAGTGGGTTTGGAACTGCAACAACAACCTTTGAAATAAAGACTGGCGCATACAATATTACCTGAAATAATTCTAAAATTATGGAGCTATAGGTCTATTTTGGTTTCCAGTTGACTTCAGTTTATTGTATGTCCTTGAGATCTGTAGATTTTCTCTGGAAAATGAAATAAACCATTGGCAGCAGATTACGACTACTTAAATCAGGTTCCTTTTTCATTCTCTATATGAGCCACAGACAGCGATGCAATTCATTTTTAATAATTTAAAAAACATTTCCCTTCTCCTGCATTCAGAACAACCTCGTTCTCTTTCTTAACCCTTTCAATAACAGTACCCTTAGCCTGATCTCGGAAAGAAAAGGAGGTTAACGACTGCTCTATTTGTGAGTCCCTCTTCTAAATCCCCACCACACCCATCTTCTGAATCTATTGACTGGCCAGTATTAACCAAACATATTAAAATCCCTGTAAGTTTTATGAAAATGAGAAGCTGCACAGAGAACAAAACGAGTGTCTGCATACAGCTCTTGGATAGACAAGGACATGTGGTTGCCATCCAGCAGCTGGGCTGGCCAATCCACGTGTGGTGACATGGTGAGAGGCAAACGGAGGAAACGACTGGAGGGGCATGGGGAAGAGGTATTGTGGTGAGGGCTTCCCAGCAGGTGTGCAAGTTTGCTGGAGTTACTGATGTGGACAAGCACCAGAGAGGCAACGCTTCAGACCAGACAGTTCCGCTAAGGCCAGACGGCTCACAGCCCACCGTGCCACGCTGTCCTGTCAACGTGTCCTAGGTGCCACCACCTGAGGCAGTTGGGCTGGGCTGCCCTTTCTTTGACACGGAAGAGAAGAGGTGAACGGCCATCACCAGAACCAGCTCAGCTACATTGCTGGCACACAGAGAAGCACAGCCAGCACCACCAGCCTGCTCCTGCAGACCAACTCTCCTCAGTCTGCAGGACACCATGACTCCAAAGCAGCCAGTGGGGAACAGACACAGGTGGAGCATCTGTCACCTTGCCTTCCTCCTGCTCATTTTCCGTAAGCATCAACCACAGCAGCATCCAAGTATCATTCAATGAATACTGATCAATTGGACACTTATCACTACAGCTATCATGATATTCTTTGTTGTGGAGGTGTCACAACATGGCACAATGCAGTGTCACACGGAGCTGCGTGTGCAGCTCTAAACGAGTTAGTTCAACCAGGAGCAGCAGAGCCGCATTAGCGAAGCACTGCCCAAACTACGTTCGTCTGCACAGGTCCCTTTGGACTGTAAAAGTATCCAAAATGGGGAACAGTACAGAGTAAAATGTCTCTCTGGGGACGACTGTATATAAATAATAAATAGGACTCCCATCCATCGATAAGCCAGACCATTTGTACCTCTTATCTTAATTTGCATCCTCCCACAACCCAGGTTCCCTGTTTTTTTTAAACATCCTGCTTACATTCAAATCTTCCTTACAGCGAGCTTAATAGCCAGATGTACAGCTGTCCCACTAGTCTCGTATAGCAAGATCTATCCCACAGATCTCTGACTTCTACCAATAGCCAACACTCATACCAAATGAACTCTCATGAACAAAGCTATGTTTTCTTAATAATAACAGTTGTATAAACATAAGGTCTTCTCAGTTAAAGGGAAACCAACATCAAAAAGCAGTAAAACATGGAACCCTAAACCCTCCTTTCTTTGAAGAAACACGTTTGAAGCGAGGTGTTTCTAGTTATGGGTGAATGAAATGAGAATTCAGCTGCAACAAACGGACATCCAGTCCGTATGAAAGACTAATTAGATCCATCTGAGAAGCTGTGTCTAAAACTGCTTCACATATTTCAAAGGAAAGCTCTTCTAGCCTATCTTTTGAGAAGACTACATCAAAACATTTAGTCACAGCTGACGCACATCTATCCACTACAGCAGCATTATTTTTCATAAGCCATAAAAGCTACATTAAAGAAATGTTAATAGTCTGGCTTACTTAAAAATTAAATTAAAGAGGGGGAAAAGCAGGAAGGAAATTTAGAGCTAAGAAAGCAACTCAAAGCAGCAACGACCTTACAGCTCTCTCCTATGCCAAAGCATCAAGAGATCTCAAACTATAGTGTCATGCTGAATATTAAATGTGCTGAGATTTGCTCAGAGAGCAGAATTAAAGATGAAACACCATTCAGGAGGTGCAGAGTTAACTATGGCTTTTGTGGTAATAAGCCATGCTCTTAACATTACATTAGCAGGCTTTTAAATGTAACTATTGCTACTGCAGAACCAGCAGGAGGAGCTCACAACATTTTTTAATCTATTCATTCCACAAAATTTGGGGAGAGGGGGGGTTGGGAAGTTGGAGGGGTTTTTGAGGGCAGGGAGGAGCCAGTCAGGCTTTTTCCTTCCAGTTTTGCTGGATGCAAAAATCAATGGTAAAGAAAAGCACTCAAGTGATGCTCGTGTAAATATTGTTTTTAGAAACTAGAAAATAATTATATGAATACTGTGGTGCAGGATATGAAGTGTGCATGGCACACAAATACAAACTGAAGACAATACCTGTGCCCCAAGGAGTTTTCAGTGTTACCATAAAAGACCACAGAAGGACTGGAAGGGTAGCAGTGCACATTAAATGCTGTTATGCCAGAAATGAAACCTTCCAGAGAAAGAAGATGGTATGTTACTGCTCTGTATCATTAGATATTTAATTTATATTTCAGCTCATAGCTTACTAGACTTTCTGGTATCACTGGGTCATGACCCATGGCAGAACATAGTGTCCGTTTTCATACCACAGGAATTCATCCTATGAAGCCACCTGTGTGGGTAAAACTCTTCATTAGGTAATTCAGAAATAATCCTTGTAAAATCTAGCTCCTTCTCTGCCTTCTAAGAACTACAATTTAAAACAATGAAGTCTGATTCTAACATAAGGAAAATAAATATCCAAACTGACCCCACCTGCTTTTAAAATAGCTTCCATTTTAACATCTCAGACCTTTCAGTGCATTTTTTAAACACTTTTTGTAGGCTACACACCAGGGCCAGACCATATGTTACTGTGAGTTTTGTGGTCGAACTAGAAATCTCACAAAAACTACTATAACCAAGCTATTATACTGCCCTGACATAGACGGGAGAGCACATTTAAAACTACACAATTAATTCATTACTTTTCATATAATTTTTAGTTCTCAACCTTGTAGATAATTTCTCTGTATGCTTATGGAGTACTGTGTGAATACACAAATCTGAGATATACAAACCCAGACCAACAATCTCTCTTAAAACAGCAAATACGCACCTACTGTACCAGTCCCTTACACGTACTTACTGCTTAACTGGCATGGTACTGAAAAAAACATACGCGATCCAGAAACATTCTGCTTCTCTTTTTGCTTAGTACACAAGCACACCTAATACAAGTACATATAAATATTATATGAGCATACTTAATATTTACCTAAGAATTTTTGCTTCCATCTCATCTCACCTCACATGTCCCAGTATCTCAATTCTCCGAGTCAATGCAGCAGAGTGTGAATGCATACCAGAAACACCAAGTTCACAACAAGATACTGAGGCCAAGGCCACTTTTATTTAAAAAACACAATGTCAGCAGCCACAGAAAGACAGCAATTAAAGCACTTGCCCACAGAGTCACAACACGGGGATCAATACTCCTCACAGACTGAAGGGTTCAAGTGCACAGTGCTCACCTCCAGGAGTAACTGTCCCCCCGCATTGGGGTAGGACAGGGCAGCCTTTACCCTTCCAGTAAATCTGGCACCATACAGAAGAGAATACAGGATCCAAATACAAGATTTGAACCTGAACTTATAAAGTAAAAGTCGGTACACAACCTATAGAACATGTAGGTTTTATAGGTATATAACCTACAGAGCTTGGTAACAAAGAGTTTTGCTCACACAACTGCGCTTGCACTGCAAGAGAAAATTTATGTGCTACTGCACAAGTAAAATGTAAACCACTGGGAAAGAGGCAGGAAAAGTTTTCTGCATACAGCTGTCAGGATTATCTAACTGATCCGCGCCGTTCACTTGTTCCTTTATGGGTGCACTTTCCCTTCATTCCAACTAACACAGGACATTGGAATAACAGCATATTGTATTCCATAGACATAACAATATAACATATATAACATTCTGATATATTTTAAAACTAGAGTAACCAGAAAATCGTCATTTACTACTGCTGGGGTTATAGGTTAATCTATATCTCTAGTGGTTACCTCTCTTTTTTGTCTTAATTCCTGCAGGTATTTGCTTTTAATCTCTATTAATACAGCCCTCATATTTATTTTATATGACCAATTAGTTATACATTATTATGTGCTTGAAGCACACCAGAAGTGTAAAATACTAGTAATACAAGAATCAATAAAATACCAGAACTATTAATAAGATCATTAATCTTACACTGATAGGGATAGGCCACATTATTCTTCTACTTGGATTACTGGAAAGACAGAACTTAATATGCTCTGAATTATGATACCACTCCATTCACATCTTTGTTTAAGGAATTAAATGTGGATGCTTTTTGCTTGCAGTAACTTCCTGTATCATTGCTCTGATTTTATGTTCTACTATTCCTTTTTACACTTGATGCTTTGCTGCATCTACTAGTTTGATTTTTGGATGGTATTTCTTCTTAAACATTTTTTTCTTCCCTGAAGAGAATTTACAGAACAAAACAAAAAAACATTTCGCAAAGTAATTTTTAAATCAACTTAACCCAAGTCATAAAACTGATAGCAAATGAATACAGCAGAGTTCTCCCAATTCAATGTTTATTCATTATAATTTGAGGTCAAAGCTTAATCATAAGTAGATACACATGAATTCACTAACTAAATTAAAGCATATAGATAACTACTTATCTGCCCTATGCTGATGATACAGGATGTATTAGAATAATGATGACAGCAATGCCTTAGATCTGTATTTTATGCTCTCATTTATGTACTACACAATATGTTCTCTCTTCAAAATACTAAGCCACAATACACAAGCCACTTTTCTGCCTACACAAATATCTAATAAACTTTTTGCTATGAAAAAATAGGAAAAAACATTGCTTCTTCCTAAAAATTATTAAGAACATTCATTAATCAACTTCTCAATGGGCTGAACAAGCTTCTCAAATTTTACAGAGAGATTTCATGGCTGTACTATATTTGTTTGTCCTTAAATTGGAATTTAAGAAGCTATCCAATATTTTGTGAAAATGGTAGCCCATTTTAGTAGCGATCTGAAAAAAGTAATTCAGCTTTCTCTAGTCCTCTTATTCAGCATTTGACCTATACTGGTCCCTCTGGAAGCATATTGAATTTCCATTTGCTCAAAGTAACTTCTGAACTATTTCACCTTACGCTTTAAAAAAAAATAAACAACTTTCATTCACCACAACTTCAATGATAAGAAGCTACTTTATAACTGAAAACATCTGGAAATTCTTTGTCAGCTGAACAGATGAGAAGATGAGGCTAAGTGGTCTGGGAAGGTATGCATCTACTGCAGAAATGAAGACCCCTAACAGAAAGGGCTGTTTTGAAACATGAAAACGGAGAACAACAATTACTTGCAGAGAAATCACATAAATCAGCAAAAAAAGAACTCTTAAGACAGAGGATTCCCATACTACAAAGAATCAGAAAACAGTTTATGCAAAAATGTTTTTTTAAAAATACAAAATACAGCTACAAATTCTTTGCTGAACTAAAATTAGGTCCTCAACCTACGCATATAGCAATGAACTTCAAATAAAAAGAAACATGACTGTCTCTTCTAAAGTGTAATTATTTACTGCTGGTATTTATCATTTGAGCCTTTGGATTCATCCATTGCTTTCATGAAAGCAGAGGTGTAGCCTAAAATCAGGATGACCAATCCCTTTTCTACCACCACTTCCACCACAAAGATATTAATAAAAAACATTCTTTAGTTTCATAATTTGGATGACATCCATAACAGAAAAATAAAACTGAAGAATACTGAAGGAAGTAAGGAGGGTGGGTTACTGCAGTGAAAAGACTGAACAACAATCACATAATTATTTTTCATTCTTTTGTTGAATGAAAATTATACAGTGGTGGACCCATTAAACTGAGCTTTATTATTGGATATCTGCTCCAATGTATTTAGGTTCTCCCTTGCTTAGGCCACTTACATTCTTTGCTACTGTTTTTCTTAGACATTTTAAGTGTATTGTCTACATCAGGGATGTCAAACTCATTTTCACCAGGGGCAACATCAGCCTCGCAGTTGCCTTCAAAGGGCCTAATGCAATTGTAGAACTGTATAAATGTAGGAGTAGTTACATTTATACAGTCCTGAAATTACATTCAGTCCTTTGAAGGCAACTGCGAGGCTGACGTGGCCTGCACTGAAAATGAGTTTGACACCCCTGGCCTACATGAAATCCACCCACATTGTAGGTCAGTCCATGGCCGTACATGACACCAAAGTCCTACCAGCTCCAGGGGCCTGGGGACTGCTCACAAGGCAGCTGGGGAGGGTAGGTCCCCCCACAGACCCTTAGCAAGGGGACCCCACACTGGCTGCAAGCAGCTGGGAGTGGACGTCCACGAACAGGCAACAAAGCCACCAACACATGGATGAAGAGCATCCTTGGTGGTTGGCATCTGGCTTTGAAGGGTCAATTTAGTACGGTGCAGGGAAACCACAGCTACCAGGTTTGCTCAATATTCATAGGTTCCCATTTGCTTTTGTCTCTCCCATCCTTTCGTACTTTGCAGAACACTCAAGCTTTGTGAAGAAAGAACAGACTCCAACCTTCACCAGCAAAACCAGATCAAGTCTTTGAATATGAAATAATGAAATCATAAATTAAACACATTTCATAGCCAGACTGGCAACCAAAAAGGGCAAGATGAAAAAGAATCCTGTCTGAAACTGAACTAAACAAAAGATTCCAGAGTTTGGTGGAGGGATGCTTCTGGGCTGTTTCTTGCTGGTTTACGTTAGTCTGATGTAAAGCAGGGTATTCTTCCTTTAAATTTGTTTTAGCAGTAAACTTCACTGTAAGATATTTAACTCCACTGATGAGAGGAAAAATGTTATGCTTAAGAAGAACACTAATCAAAGACCAGAATCTGACCATCTGTCCTCCAAAGAACAAAATGGGTATATACGACAAGCAGTTAATGTAAAGATTCTTCCAGCAATTAATATATAAGACAAAGAACAAAGAAAAAAAGAATAAGCAACATTTACATGAATTTAGTTGGCAAGTTCTTGGTACATAAGCAAGCAGATCACATCAAAGTTGCTACATTTTAATTCTCAAGTCAGGTCATAAGAATCTTTAAATTGCAGAAGCGTTTGTTGTTATGTTGATAGGGTATCACCACAAACAACCGTCTGGTACTGAAAATTCTCGTATATTAATTTTATACAAACTGAAGTATTAGCATATATGTTGCTGGCTTCAGAATAACAACAGATCTACTTCTACTTTAAAAGAGAAAATAACGAATCAGGATTCACAAAAGTTTTTAACCTCTACTGGAAGAAAACTAATATTTTTGTTTGCACTGCTTCAGGCAAACAGTATTGCTCACACTTGACCGCTTATCTTTTAAGTCCTTCAGTTCTGGGAGGCAAGGCCTCTAAAGTGGCTTAAAGCCAGCTCGCATCAAGGACCTCTGTCACAAATAAAGTGGTTAAAAACAGATGGCCACAAAACTCAAATTCCCGAAAAACGGAGAGCAGCGAAGAGCAGTTAACAGTGCGCAACTCATTAAGATTCTCAGGATAAAGGAAGAAATGCACAGATGACCCGTAGCCCGAGATGCTGACGAACGATGTGCTGGCAAGCAGCAGGAACCACGGAGAGGCCTGCGGCTCGCGCTCCCCACGCGGAGAGCAAAGCGCCGCACGCTGCGAGGTGGGGAGGTTTCGGCTGGCGAGAGGAGAGGAGTTAAGGGGAAAGAAAGAAAGGAGTCACTGTTGGAAGGGTCCCAGCGGTAAACAAAGTAAATCAGGACGTGGCCGCCGCTGCTGCAAGGCACAGTTTGCAGCGGGAGCAAACTTCTGAAGGGGAGTGTGGAGGTGGCCCTCCCACTGGGCTACCGAACTGCGCCACGGACTCAGCTGTCTTTGTCACCAGTCACAAAGGGACACAACCCACAAAGTCAGGAGCCCATGTCACACCAACTTAAGAGCAAAAAGTAAATGCAGAAGTTCAAAAAGTGAGGCTTGTGTTTCTGACAGCAAAGTCAATAAAGCAAGCTTTGAATCTCCCCACATTTTTCCAATGGTATGTTATGTATCACGATCAGAAACAAGATTTCTCTTTCCTAGTCTTTGACTTTTCTTCTTTGAAGTTTTAAGGCAATTGTTTTTCCATTGTAAGGCTTTGAATAATAATTCAGAAGATTTTTGACTGTGCTTTATCTACTATATTCTCTTGTCTGCTGTGCAACTACAGCAAAAAAGAAAAATTAAAGAATAACATGTCCTCTGCTGTTCATCCAGTATTAATGGAATATAAGCATTACTCTAAATACCTCTGGTATTGAAAAATAGTTACCTGGGGTTTTTTACAAACCCAAGCTCAGGAGCTAATTTTAATACACTATACTTTACGGTTTAAGTGAGACAGACCTCTGGTTACAGTGAAATCCACCTACTGCAATTGATTTCACCAGCTGAGGAATTTCCCAGATACAAATAAATAAGGAATTGCCTCTCCCCAAGTAGACATGCTTGGTTAAGGTAGAATCAGAGTGCAAAAGGTTCTGTCACTGACCCCAACCTTTAGGGCAGGCAGCTTGTCCCACCTGGCACCCCTTCTTCCCAACCTTCACCTGTGATGCTGGGGGGTGCTCAGCTCCCCAGGGGTGCTCCTGCCTCCTCACCCAGCAGTGGAAGGGAACCGCAGTAGCACACGCTGCAGGGAACGCAAGGACACGAGGAACCCCCGCAAGCCTGTTGCTCCCCTCCCCAACCCGACAGCATTCGCGCTGCTGCCCCCTCAAGCAGCGCTTGCCCTGCTAAGGAAAAGTAGCAAAGGGGGCCCGAGCCACTTTTGGAAAGATAAAGGCATTTATGGAAACAAACAAGAAAAATAAGGTCACGCTTAACTACTCATTCTTGCCTAGCCCATCAATGTCAGACCCACCAGTCGATTATACTGGAGGTATTAGTGTTTGAATAACAAACCAAAGGACTAGAAATCAGACTCCATATATGCCTTGTTAAACTGGGCTTATACTAGCTGTAATGCTCATACACCTGAAGGGTTTTGCAATCTCGTTTAAACTGATAGACAGGTCTGGACTGTCTCGTAGGGAAGAATGATTTCCTGTATGTTAAAACAATAAAGCAGCAGCAACAGCATTACACATTCAGCATCCTTTCTCAGAATTTGTACCTCCTGGAGAAGCACAATGCAGTTTACAACTCAGCTACAAGTAGAATCTAGGACTGACCCATATATAAGCTTGTATGTTCAGTTACCTTCACAATCGATAGAGACAAAAGCATAAAAGGATACTTAGGACTCCTGATCCCAGCCAGTAGACAGGCCCCACGAGCTCACACAAAGTCCCCACGAAAAGAAGACAGGGTTTATTAGAACTTGGGCTTGTTTATAACCATGAGAAGTACTCTAGCACTTCAAGTCCACTGAGAACTGATGAATGATGCAGAAACAGACACAGAGGTAAAACATGACCTTCTCAGTGCCTCAGTCACAGGATTTCATGCCTTCTCCATCCTGCCAAGGCTACAAACAACATTTCTGAGTGTTTCTAAGGGACTTCTTTCTTTCCCTCTCAGTGTGTAGCAGGAAGAGACTCCTATGGCGGAGGGCTAGGGAATACTGGGGTGTCCTCAATCTCCCCCGGGGTACTTGCAGGGACAATTTCCACACTGCTCTGTAAATTTTGGTGCTAGAGTTAGGTTATGGTTGGACTCCATGATCTTGAGGGTCTCTTCCAACCAAAACTATTCTATGATTCTGTGTGTAAACTTTCCTCAGCCTGATTCAAAGATGTATCTTTATTGAATCATGTGAGTAAGTATAAGCGAGAGCCTAGGTAACTAAATTAAACTCAAGTAAATCTTTCAAAAAATACGTGCACATACGCACACAGATGTATGTCTACGTAGTTAGTTGTGCTAAACAAAACACCTGGTTCAGAGAGCTCCAGGCTGATCACTGTTAGATAGCAGCGTTGCAACAAGGCGGAAAGGCTGGGGGCAATGATTGCTCCTGGGAAGGACCATCTCTGTCACACCAACCAGTGCCAGTCCGACCCTAAACTGGGCTGAAATCTGCCAGAGATGTTTTGTTGTTTGAGCAACGAGTTGTATCCAAGTTCACAGGATGCCTGTTAAGGCCATTATATAAATTTAATTCAGTAAAAAGCCGCACGTAGACGTGGCCTTTGCTCCTGAAGCACCATTCCACAAACAGGGTGAGGGTCACTGCCATAGAGCAAAACTACGTACCAGGTACTGAGTGAACAGTTGTACAAGACCTTCTGGAATTCTTTCTAAAAGAAAGACTACAACTAAAATGACCACCTTCTTTCACAAAGTAGTATAATACACTTGCAGGAGAAAAATTTTAAAGATGCTGACCACAACAACTGATCTTCCCTATATCCTTTTTTACAGTGCACCTGTGATCTACATGGAACAGTAAGTATCCTGCTCTCTATTCATAGTCTCACATTTATCATGAGTATATGTAAAATAGAGTGTGACAGAGGTAAAGGTAGTATTAGAAAGGATATCAGTTAGGCATCTTCTTGTCCCAGTTAGGCCAACAAAAAGATTTAAAAAGAAAAAAAAAAATCCAGGCTTTCATTACTTCAATTCATGTAAGTGAAAATAACTATCTAAAAAGATGAATAGTTTCAACTGAAAAGCATGTCTTTTACACTGACATTTCAGTAGAGCAAAGCAAAAGTGAATCACTGAGACAATACTATCTTCATTATATGAAATATTAACTTAAATGTCCTTTTTCAAAGAATTCTCATGATTCTGAATGCAACATAGGTGTGAACACGACTATAAAAATGTCATGGAGCAGATGCTGCAGAAGTTACTTCAATGAAGACATGCAAGAAGAGTAAACAGCTGTCTGAGGTAAACTAGAGGACTTCTGAGATTCTTCATAGTCCTGCTTTTCAACCATTCTAAGAAAAACTAAGAACCTTTGGATAACTTTTGCCTTAGAGTCAACAGATATTATGCAAGTCAACTGTCTATTGAAAAAAAAAAATCTACATTTCGTTTTGGAATTACTATTAACGGACTTTAAAAGTACTTTCTCTCTATAAATCCACCTTCTCAATACTCCAATCCAACCGGCCTGCATCTTGGCTTCATTCTGCTGCCATTCTTCTACTGTCTTGATCTGTCCTTCTGCCTTTCATGCTGACAGTTTTAAATGCTTAAGCAATTATCTTGGAGTATTTGTACAAACAATAGTTTACACATATTCAGCTGAAGTGACCCAGGCGCATCTTGAAACATTGGCATTTTACTGTAACCACATACAGTTTTACCACTGAGGTGCTGAGTAATTCCATTATAGTATGATTACACATTCAACTTGCTTGGTTCTTTGATTTGTTTTCTTGGTTTTGCTTTTGGTTTTTAATCACAAACGTAAGGTAACGTAATTTTTGTTGACATTGCATTTATTTTCTTACTCTTGTATATCTACAATGGAGCGTAAGATCTTACTTCTAAACAAGACACTAAACAGGGCCGTTAGTTAGAAAACTAATTTAATAAACAAGTAGACCCAAAACTGTTCCACCTGCATGAGCAGAGAAAAATATTTGTACACCAGCACTATTTAATTAACATAGAGAGTCTTGTTTTGTAATTCACAGCAACGCCTAGTAAAGACAAAAACATCTAGTTTTAGTAGGTGTCAAGGATGATTTACATTGACTAAATAAATCAAATTTCTTAGAAAATGAGGAGAACTTACAGAAAATGATGAGGTCTCCTTTGAAACCGCAACTGGGTAAACTCCATCTCCTAGACGCACAGAGAGCTCCCAGCTACTTCTCTTTGATTTTGCAATAGGAATTCTAAAAAAGAAACAGACAGAAAAAGAATTTTTAACAGCGATTTCATGCTTCTCCCATTTTCACCAGAAGCGTTTGCCTCATAGGATCGTCATGAAGTATATAAAATATCATTAATCTATAGACGCAGCTGGAGAGCATACTTGAGAAAAAATACTTAATACATTTTTTTTCTGTTAAATAGCATATAAGGAGAAAATACACTCCACTTCCTTTCTCGATGTGCCTTGACACACTGGGTACACTGATAAAGTTATAGGAGGCCCTTGAATACAGCCAGCACTTGCTGCAGAATTAGCTCAAACAGGATGAAAAGCAGATGAGAAAGTGGGTTGGCAGGAGAATAGCAACAGTGATAGCTGGAGTATTCTTTTTAAGGGCAAAATATAATCGCTATTTCTTTCATCTCATTCTCAGTAAACCTTAATTAAAGGCCAATTACAGGCAAGAGATTCAGCCAAACAAGTAATACGAGTAATTTTGCAATTAATATACATTTTAGAGTATCTTATCCACAGAGCCTTTCAAGGACATTAGAAAAATAATGATACATCATCACAGCCCACATGCAGGATTATACTTATTTCTGCAGCATTCTGTGGCTGCACCAGTTATCAGGTAATACAAGAAACCTGAATCTTTTCAACTTTAGCTTAAAGCAGCACACCTGACAGCAGAAAAATGAGACCTGAGTCTCCATTCTGGGAAGTTCAGAGATAAACAAGTCATTTTTGGCTATTTTATTTAATGTATATTCAGTTTCAGTTTCCTCATCCAAACTTCCCAACTCTTTTCCACTTTATTGTAACAACTGGTATCCAAAGGTATGCTACAACTCTTCTGAGTGGTTGCCATACAGTAGTATCAGTAAGCACCATGTTGCCTAAAGAGAAAGTATGAAGGTGGAGTTTAAACTCCATTAAAACAAAGACATTATTTTGTCACAGCTTTTCTTCTACACTGACTGTTACACATATTTAGATTCTCTGTAAGAAATCTATAGGGATAAGTTCAGCAACTTTACATCTCTTCTTAAGGATCATTTCCACTATAATGTTTATCCATTGTACATTAATAGAGCTTACTACACCATTTTACTGCAGCCTTTGGAGTCTTAAAACTTGGAAATATGTTTTTAAGTGTTGTGCCATCTCCCCAAAGGGAGGGCTCAGGTTCCCTGTGGAATCAATGGGGAGAAGCACCTGTGAGGCCTCCAGAGGCCACAGGAGGAGAAACTATCTGCCTAAGACAAGCACAACACCCCAACTTGCTAAGGTTTTCAACAATTATGTGAAGGAGGTTGGCTTTTTAGACACGTGAAATCTAAGCAAGTGCAAGTTCAGGTACCTAATCAGGCATGGCATTTCCAAAACCTGTGCCTTGCAATGTGCCTGAAGAGGGGAAATGGAGCCAGACAAATAGACGCCTACACCAGATTTCACCAAACATCTAAGCTCACCTCTATCACAACCCACAAAGTCCATGAAAACAGATATTGAAAATAACCTGTTCCTATACTAATGACGCCAAGTGTTACCTTTTGCATCCAATATACAGTGACAATTGTCAAACAACAAATCTGAGGAAATATCTATGGCTTATTTGGTGCAATGACATTTCTCAGCACATCATCTTAAAATTCCTATGTGTCACCAAAACATTTAGACTGGCCGATAGGAAATGCAACAGACACGGGAGTTCCTGAAGAAGAGGAAGAGGAATTTCCTGCACAGGTAGGAGGCAGCAAACAGAGAGATGTTTTCATTGCACTTCCTGGCATGGGAGCACCAGTAAGGAGGAACGTAGAAGGTTTTGGCAGAGCCTGGCAAAATTCTCCATAGTGCTCCACTGCAATAACCAACAGGATTTAGTGGTTTATAGCAACTTCGTCTGTCTTGTACAAGAGGTAAGACCTCATCTCAAACGCAGCTTAGTAGATCCGCTTCACTGGTGGCACGAGATTCCTTAAAACCTCGCTGGCATGGCCCCTGCTTCATATTGCGTTTGACTGGAAGTGACCTCATGAATCTGGCCACTGGCCATCAAAGGAAAGACAGTCTTGTTCTCCAGCAGGGATTATTTTTGTTCGGTCCTGTCTTGCTGAGCTTTGTCAAGTGTATCTCCAAACAGGATGCACGCCTCTTGAAAGGCATGACTATGCCTGGGTTTCAAACAGCCACACAGGCATATAATTCCTCTCTCTGCAACACCGGTGGTCAGTAGGGCAAGGTCCAGAGCTGCATCTAAGTCCCAAGTCCAGGGCGAGTTGTACTTTCCTCCTGGAATTGCCAGATCCATTTGCACAGGGACATTTTTTAGCTGTGCTAATCAAGCACCTGTGGCTTTGCAATCCACAGTTACATCGGCTAAGACAGATCCTTCTATTAGCTCATGGGAATCCTATTTTTTCTTCACTAAATCAAATTCCTTTCAAATAAATTATCTTGTAGTACTAGACTGCATTTTGATGGGATTCAGAGGGGTGGGTTTTTTTATATTAGTAACAATCACAAAGTCCGAAAGTAAGGATCAAAGCCGAAGTTTCTTGGATACAGAAAGGAAGTTCCTCAAGTCTGTGAACTACTTCAGAAATAAAGAAGTTATCAGGCTAAGAAAGGGGCTTCTTGGTGGGGTATTGTTGTTGTTTTGTTTTGTGAGTTGTTTGGGTTTTTTTAATGTCTGGAAGTCCCAGTGCACAGGAAATAATCTTTGTTCTTGGGCAAGGTTGTTTCCTTGGCTGAGAACTCTACTAAGTCCTCCAAAGAGAAAACATCTGGACTTCGGAATCTATTTTCCGCTATTCCATGGGAAACTCCCTCAAATTTCTGGCTATTTTCAAAAATGTATAACTTTTAAAATTCTACACATTATGCTAAAACCTGACATATTCTATTCACAGAAAAAAAATACTGAAAGAAAAAAATAACATCATTTTTACCATCATATAAGAGACAAAAAACTTAAGGCGGTTCCCCTCCAACCCTAGATTCAGAATCCACACAATACGTCTTCGACAGCATTCAAGACACCCTCCCTTCCTTCTCCCAGTTTTTGCAAACGACACATCATCCAAAAAATTACTTTCTTTACGTATAAAGATCTCCGGCTGCAGGAAGAATCGTGAGTTCAGCAGCACGACGAGTGCCAGGTGAAGGGGAAGCGGGGCCGCAGAGACCTGCGTGCTGGTGTCCCTTGCCGGGAGCGTCAGAGACAAGGAGATGGAGAGAGTGAAGGCAGCACCGCAGCCGCAAGGACAGGAGGCGGGTGGAGAAGGGTGCTATGAACCCCCTCCCGCACAGAAACAGGCAGTTCTGAACCTCTCTGCTCCACATCGCCTTCCGAAGGGAAGTCATCACGAGGAACAGGGCCACAAAGAGCACGGTGACGGCCTGGCTTTAAGTCCTAAAGGCATTGCTCTGAAGTATTTAAACTGTAAAAACACGTAAATAGCACAAGAAGAAAAACAGCAGTATTTGCCTGCTTAGTTATTTATCTATCTTCAATCTCTGTTGCTGTTTGTTCAACTACAGATGATGTCACGGTCTCACAATTTATTTCATACATTGCACAGTGCGTTATGTCCCTCCTACCCCCAACTGCCATAAGAGAGAGAGGGAGATATTTATAATAACGCAGCAATTGTAACTCCTGCTTTCTTTGCAAGTTTTCAGTCAGGACAGCAGACAACTGCTAAAAATTTTAGATCGACACATACTTACTGTGCTCATGGAAAACAGACATCAGATAAACTATTATCTATCCTAATCAAAAACAAATAACGAAAGAAAACAGACATTCCCAAAAGCAAGTCAAGTAAGAACTCTGCCCCAGCCGTTTTGATTGTCATCAACCAATTGGATAGAAGGAACTCAATAAAACTACAATTTTCTGCAGTTTGTGGCAAATAAAGTCGCCTCTCCTGATTACTGTTGATGATGTAATGAGCTATGATAAATGTCACCAGCTCCTAAAGGGTCAGGAAATTGAGTATAGATTTTTTTACTTCCAATTCAAAATGTGAGTCCTAACGTGTGGAGGGGGGAAACTTAAAAATTCTCTTTACTTCTGATATTTTTGCTGCATAATACTTTACGTAAACACAGAGAAACCCCAAACTATCATAACAAATTCTCCCGTTATGAAAGATTATAAGCATTTGAAAACCACATTATATGACATTCTGTAAAGCTGTTTTTCAATTGTGCAATTACCTATTCAGCAGTTAAATAAAAGTGAAATATTGACTTAAAACAATGTTAATGGTCAAAGAATCATTAAGAAATCCTTCATCATAACTTTCACAGCAGGTGGCCTGTAAAATGATCAAGAATAATGTGCTGGATTCTGTAGCCACCAAGGTCAGTTTCTGCATACAAATCTTTGCAGGGGGAGAAAAAAAGACCTTCAGAAAGTGAGCCATTCATCTGAACCAAGTTCAGAGAATTTCCAGCACTGTGAAAAGATATGTTATGCAAGCACATAGATGTATTCAGTGGGGGTAGACTGAACCAGCTACATGGAGACTACAAAGGAGCCCTCCCATGGCTCATGAATAAGTCGAGGAAATGATCAGAAAAAAATGGAGAGATGTTTAGACAGATGGCCCACTTAAAATGCCTGGGACAGGGCATAAGCAATTTTAATGAAACTTTAGATCTACCATATAAATTGTTTCTTATTTTCTCCGCACTCCCCCCCTCCGAAATCTCAAGAAAGGCAAATAGAAATTTAACAACTCAAACAAGAGCCTATCTTACAATGTAAAAAAAGGAAAAAGGGAAGTAAATCTCACACTTTGGAGAATTATTGGCTTAATAAGTTCATATACAAAGAAATATCCTTCACAGAACCTTCAACTATCAGATGAATATAAAAGCAGGGAATGGATAGATTAAAAGAATTCTAAACAGAAGTGTACTGCCAAACAAAACAAAAATCTAAGCTTTACTATCTGAGTACTTTCAACACTTTCCAACATAAAAGTTCATCGTTGCACAGAAGAGATAAAAGCAGCACTTTCACAGGATTATTTTAGGGACTAAAAATTATGTGAAAGGAACCTAGGAATCTGGGAATATTTTATTCAGCAATTTGAAGTATTTTCTACATCTATTCACACACATTTTCTACATATATTCAGATTGATCCATCTATATATATCATGTGTACTTGTGCATAACAGCGGGTTTTCCTTCTTTCTGCTTTATGTATGCATATTTCACCAAGACTACAAAAATATACCATCATTAGAGTAAATTATAGTTCTGCTTATGTCACACAAAATAAAAACCTCTACTAGCCTGTGTGTCAGCTGATCAGACAAAGGCTGAAAGAATTACTCAATGGTTATGTCAAAATGGGTTTACATTACATTTTCTTACATAGTACACATTGAGATCAATAACAAATACGCATATTTCTAGCCATGTACTCTACCCGCATAGTGGCCACGGGAAAAAATTGAATTACGTGGCAGGTAAACTAGAAAATAAGAAACACTGCTTTGAAAGGATGTTACGGAGTGAAGTGTGCTTTGATTCAAAACAGCGTACATCTGGATGCTTCCTTTCCCTTTCACAGAAGCCTTTCGGGGAATTTGCATTGACGTAGGGGCCTGCAATCCATTGAAAACCTCCAGTGCCTTCACCAGTGAACCCCAAATCAAGGTCAAAAAAGCAGTTAAAGCTAGATGTTATAAATCTAGGCTGCATTTAACTACCCAGATTTAAGTGGGTGGCTCAAGCCCTCTGATTTTCATTCGACTGATAACTAACCCTGCAGACAACCTGCGCTCACCCTCTTCAACTCTGAAGGTCTCCAAATGTGCCGAGGGCTGGATCCCACAGACAGAGCCACCCTGACCCCCCTGCTCTGCAGCTGCCTTCCTCAGTAACCTGGCAGGGGGCAGGAACGAGAGGCTCCTCTGCCAAAGCCACCTCCATAGCCTTAAGGAGAAGGTGTTCTCCAAGCATGTAGGCAAATATCAGCAATTTCAAGCCTCTTGAAAAACCTTCCATGGCTCTTTTAGCTTTAAATCTATGAGGCAAAGGAAGTAGGATTGCCAATATTGCCCATCTTGCTGTAACAAATTAATGTTTGCAGCATGTACATCCCGAAAATGAAAGATCATAGTATCATTTGTTTGGAAGAGACCCTCAAGATCATCTAGTTCAACCATAGCCTAACTCTGGCACTAAACCATGTCCTTAAGAACCTCACCTGCACATGTTTTAAACCCCTCCAGGGATGGTGACTCCACCACTTCCCTGGGCAGCCTGTTCCAGTGCCTGACAACCCTTTCTGTGAAGAAAGTTTTCCTAATATCCAATCTGAACCTCCCCTGGTGCAACTTGAGGCCATTTCCTCTCATCCTATCACTTGTTACTTGAGAGAAGGTCTGGGTTAGTCTCCCCCAGCCTGGGAGGGTTTATATCTACTCTTCATCTCTCCAGATAAAGCATCAGGGCCCAGGCAGGCACTAGTGAACTCACCAGCCTACCCTGCTGATGGTAGGAAGGAATGAGAGATTCATGCAGACTCATAGAACGCAGCTTCGCAGCCCGATGATGCATCCTCTGGGACAAAGAGTTTTGGCGTGTGGTCCTATGCCAGAAAATTTCTGTGAACTTTGCATTTAACAAACTGGATGAAACACAAAGCAATCCTGAGAGCTGCAAGTACAGCCCAAGACCTCTCAGTTCCAGGGGCGGGTGAGACTGCCCAGTCCCTCAGCAGATGCCAACATACCTTGAAATTACAAACAAATAAATGTAAAACATGATATCCAAAACTCTTCTTCTATGACATGTCAGGGTCTATTTTAGCATTTGGTTTCTCTTGGAAAAAGGAAACATCACAAGCATTAATGCTGGAGAAGATATGTTGTTCCTTGTCTCGCTGCAAGAATTTGTGACATGAGAGCAAGGAAGCTTCAAATCACGTGTTCACAAGTACAGAGAAAAGACGTTTAGTTTCCATATAATTAACAAGTCTGCGCTTCCGATTCATTCTTTCATAAATCAGCAAAACTATTTACCAAAGAACTACTTGCAAGCAGTTGTTTTTAATCAGATCAGTCAACAATATTGACTTGTGCATGCTGACAGTTCTTACAGAGAGAAATCCGAAAATCTGTTCACCATCAAAACAGATTTTGGGCTATTTCTCCTCCACTAAAGTATTCAGTTCACAACTTTGTTTCTCTCTAACGCTCTTTATTTTTAATAAGAGCTTACTTTGGGCAGTTGGAAAAACTGATAATAATAACGCATTCCATAAAACGAAAACGCCAAACTCCTTTTCCTGTACAAATTCTCCTGTATTTCCTTGAACAAGGAAACTTATTCTCTTATTGTGCAGATATTTAGGAATAGCCTTACAATAATTATCTCACTTCCTTTTAATGCTTCAAGAGCTTCAGAACAAATCACTGTGATGCAGCAGGGAGGACTACAGCTCTTCTGTTAGCATCATCCAGTAGCAGCTATGTCCTTCCATATAACGTGATGGTCGTGGGACGTAGGTGTTTGTTGGGCAGCCTGCTTCCTGCACCTCCATTCAAACATTGGCTGTGCCTAGTAATAATGCGCTACTCTTCATTTTGCATTAAGTTTAGAATATTACAGGTTTCCTGAGCACGTTAAAAATAGGAAGCAAGCAATCTCTAAACTACTAGTACGAAAACGGAGGTGAAATTATTAAAAGATCACCTATTGATAAGTTTGATAAGGTAACAGTCATTGAGTTTTACATCTACACGTAAGACAACATTCCATACTCAATTATTTTTTGAAACATCCTAAACTCCATGTTAGGCTTCCTGTACTCATCCCAGTAGTGAAATCTGCCTGACTTGTAGCCTACTAATCTCAAGCTAAATTGCCAGTAACCACTGCAAACCTGAATTCAAAACACATTTGCTGCTTTAATCTTTTGTCAGAATTTAGAATTTCAGTTATTCACCCACTTTTTCAGTAGAAGTTCTGGAGAGTATGATATCTCAGAAGTAATCAAGACAACAGGGAGTGGCTGTGAGAACACCAACATTTCACTTGAGATGGGGAGTAGTTCCCAAAGCAAATTATCCCAATCATCTGCACTTAGGCTGCTTTGCCTCACATTGCAGAACAGTCTGAGGACATAGGAACCAGGTTCCTCTCTGATGCAAGTAAGGCACAAGCAAGGCTCCAAACTGCACCCAGCACGCTCCAGCCACAAATGGGCATTCAGTGCACAGGACTAGACCAGAACTAATCAAAGGTCAAATACATACAAATGAGAGTACCTGCTGCTCATCATGAACTAGAAATCCACTTGTACTGGTACACACTTTAATGACAGCTAGATTAAATACTGAAGAATCTCTTACATAAAGAGATTTTTATCTTAATGATGATTTCAGCAATTGCACTGAGCCCAGTATTTAGTTTAGATATTGGGCCATAGTCTAAAAGGTAAATAAAAACCTAATACTTTAACTCAGGCTCAAAAGCCCTTCACAGAATCACAAAATGTCGGGGTTTGGAAGGCACCTCCAAAGATCATCCAGTCCAATCCCCCCGCCGGAGCAGGAACACCTAGGTGAGGTTACACAGGAAGGTGTCCAGGTGGGTTCTGAACGCCCTTATTTAGTTGCCTCAGTACAAGTTATGTTAAGAGGTGCTTAGCACCTGCCAGCTCCTCTCAGTTGAAAGCAAGGAGAATACTGCACAGTGCAGCACATTTAAAAAAATCATTTTGCCAATCTGGAAGACAAAATACACATATTAGAAGCAAATTTAAAACTTCCATTTAAAAAAAAAAATCTTGGCCTAACATTCCAGTGCTGCCTCTGTCCTGTTATATAATAATACTTTCTTGAACACAGCACTGTTTCTCCAGCTATTGGTAATTTACAAGTGTCAGCCCCAAAAACCACATTAACCTAATCCCTTCTTATTCCAAGATAAACATCTACACCCATAGGCTGTCATATCCACCATTAAAGGTAGTAACATCTGACTGATATTCAGCATTTCTTTAAAGAAGAAAGTTCAACTGCTCAACTTCCTAAATGAAACACCAGAGCAGGAGTGAGACGACTACTACAGTCAAAGGAAAAACATCAGAACAAGGCCACCTCTGAGGAAATCTGGCAATAGCATCAGGAGTAAGATCATCAGCCTTCTTCAAGGCCCACAGGGAACACAGTGGGCAAACTAATGGAGAGGAAAAAAAAAAAAAACACAAAACCAACAAAAAAAGGACAACAGCAAACCACACACAAACACCACCACAACAACAAAATTGTCTTAGAGCCAAACTGAAAATACCTTCTTCTAGAATACCACCTCCAAATATCTTTTTGAGGTTATTGTTAAGGACTATGTATTGAATGCAGCCATTCCTGTATTTAATAGTTTCATTTAGGTCTCTCACCTAAGACTTACTACATGTCCCTTTTGGTCTCAGTCCCCTCAGAACTGACCAGATTATACTGCCAGAAGTACGGAATTTCTGCCACCCTTTGTAATACCAATCAATCGACTTGGTCTCTCTGAAGCCTGTCAAATATGCAATATGCCAAAGGTCATTATTTAAAACACAATCATACTAATTTCTTTTGTGAATCCTGGAAAACACAATGCTTGCACCAGATTTCAGTAGGGTTCCAGGGTATTGCAAGAGCTCACCAGTCACACAGAGCTTACCCCTCCTGCAAACTTGGTTGCAGCAGAATAAAAGAAATACAGCCAAGAGCTTAACCATCTCATGACAATAAGACCAGTTTTGTAATACAGCTGCACTGATTATATTTGTTCTGTTGTGATTTCTCTTCCAGAGAAGACTTAATTCAGGAAATGCACAGAATGCACATTCAGGCTGGCACACAGTCCCAGACAAGGATGGTCAGATTTTCCCTTACTAGCCATCCTATATGCCACAGTGTAAGAAACAGAAACTAGCCGAAAACAGAGATAAGTTTGCAACAATATCTTTTTCTAGACAGTGGCTAGCTTTTCAAAAAGATGCTTCTTTACGGCACAGACAGGATCTAGTGCTGTGTGAGAGCACAAATATCAATGATGTATCTACCAAACCACAGACAAATGTGATTAGAGGATTTGGCTAAAGGTATTCATGCCAGTTTCCACCAGGCAATGTGACAGCTACTTTCTCTCCCTGACGTGTCAAAAATGTGGCATGTTTCACAGATTCTAAAGCTTTGTTCTTTATGTTCACTAAAAATTATGTTATATAATGTAGAACATGTACATCTTCAGTAAGTACTAATTCTTCACATCTAGACAATTACAGTACATAGCAGAGCTCCAGTGACTCGCATCACCTTCAAGAGATCTCTTACTGCACTTGCAGCTTAGCTCCAGAGTTCACACCACTGAGCTTTCATCACCTGGCATTAACTACCTTTTCCCTTTAAAATTAATGGAGAGAGAAAGGTACCTCTCCTCAGTGAGGTAGACCTTAGGCTGAACTACCTTTAGGTGACACTTACCTGTATTTATTACAGTACTGAGGCACTATCAATCTGGGCCACAGAAACCCAGGCTCAAATTGTTATTTAACAAAGTCATATATATTCAAAAGAAGATAAATCTCTATTGCCCTCCATATATTCTCATGCTTTTAATAGGACACCTGCCATTGTACATATTTTGGTCTCACAAGTAAAGAGAAGAAAGGCAATAACAAAAAAACAACGTATAGGTTTCCTACTTAGCATCAGATGTGAACGAAAGAATTTCAAAACAAATTATTAGTTAAACTAGGCTTGATTGTGAAAAATTTGTAACAGCTAGTGCCTTATACTCAGTATTAATAAGAGACTTTTGTCCACTAAGCTTTCTGCTGGCTAAAGTCAAAGCGGAGAAGCCAGGCTGTGTAGGTAGGTTGGATCCAAGAAGTAGCAGTAACAGAACTGCAAAGTAAAGCTTAGCACGAAATGGGCCTTCTATTTAGATTCCCTCTGCTTATTTTGGGGAGAATCATGATCAGTACAGCACAGGAACATAAAAATGGCCATAATGGGTGGCCCAAATATCCATCTAGTCCAAGATTCAATGATCAAAAGTAGAGAGTTAAATAAGGTATAAGAACTATACAAGAATGTAGTCACACCGCTACAATGGACTTAACTATAAGTTCCTTCTCCTTCCTTGCCTTTTGCCAAGACAATTCGCACTAATCAAGGTAGTTCAGTAATTCACAAAGCAAAAAAATACATTTCCTAAATATAAAACATTTTTCACATACACACACAAAACATATAAATAACATGACCCATATATAGTACGGGCCATGTCGGTACATTTTTTTACACACTATGGAAAATACATTTTTCCTTAAACATGATTTCTTACACATCAAATTATTATTATAATGAATATGGTTACGATATTGTTAAAAACATGGTATTGTTCCTCTGTCTTAGTAAGCTAACACGTAAAACTATATTTTTCTATTAATGTTCCTGTTCTATAAACAACTTCTCTGTGGCCACGAGGATGTTAAAAGAGAACATCGAGACTGCTTTTTCTGACACAGAAAACACAGATACATTTTGAACAGAAAAAAGTAAAACTATTGCACAAACATGACATACATTACCTAACTGGTTTTGACCCATTGTCTGCAACTATGCCCACTGGTGTTTCCTGAAAGTTTAGACGGAAAACTACCATTCACCAGGAAAGAAACAAACAAATAGCAAGAAAAGAGCCAAAGCATTTTCAAAATACACCTTCAGAAGTAGCGTGCAGCATCTGAGAGAGAATACCTTAGGAAGGTGTTTAGAAACAGGTCTCACTACTTTGCCTTCAACCTCAACCCTCCTTTTGTGTTCTCCTGCTCCTGCTGATGGAAACCACCCATGACAAGAGCCATGTTCCCTCCAAGTGCAAAGCCTCCTCACCCGTATCCAAGATAATTTCTCTAAAATGCAAATGGCCGCAGGCCTTTCTGGGCCTTCCTGTGTGAGATGAGCTGGCTCCATCCCCGAAGAGTAACATTCTACTCTGTCACAAAAGCATCCCAGAAATCAATTTAGGCAAGTGATAAGCTCCAAACAGACTTTATTCTTACCAGAATTGTTCCAGGCTGTGAACATGATGATTCCTCAGAGCAATCCAACTCTTCTAAACTGTGAAAGAGCAGAACGCTATCAGTTCTCGCTAACCCTTGCTGCTGGGAAGACACGTATGACTGACTGAAAGCTGAGGACGTTGAAGAGTTGTGGAATGGTGCTGCAATGGCCAGTGTAAGGAGACTGAAGCTTAAATGGCCACAAGACTACCAGGATTTTGGAAAACACTGGAACAGAGATTCACTCCACTCACTCAGAAGGGTTCACTTAAAATAGGTGCTAAGACTTTGTAACCTCATCTACGTGTCCTGCTTCGGCAGGGGGATTGGACTAGATGATCTTTTGAGGTCCCTTCCAATCCCTAACATTCTGTGATTCTGTGACTTGGGAAAAGGAAGCCTGTACTAGAGGCAGACATGGAATGTCCAAGATCAAAGAGTAGAAAAATCACAGCTAATAGAGGAATAAGGTGGACTTAATGTTAGTAAACATCTTAAAATGATGGCAATTTACCTGAGGATATGAGTCACGGGCTATGAAAGCGATTACGGGCCTAGAGCACCTTTACTACGAAGAGAGACTGAGAGAGCTGGGTCTGTTCAGCCTGGAGAAGAGAAGGCTGAGAGGGGATGTTACCAATGCTTATAAATATCTCGAGGGTGGGTGTCAACAGGATAGGACCTTTCAGTGGTGCCCAATGATAGGATGAGGGGCAACAGGCACAGACTGAAACACAGGAGGTTCCATCTAAACATGAGGAGAAACTTCTTTACTGTGAGGGTGCCAGAGCACTGGAACAGGCTGCCCAGAGAGGCTGTGGAGTCTCCTTCTCGGGAGACATTCAAAACCCACCTGGACACCTTCCTGTGAGATCTGCTCTGGGTGAACCTGCTTGAGGAGGTGGGTTGGACTGGATGATCTCCAGAGGTCCCTTCCAACCCCAGCCATTCTGTGAAAAACAGATTTGCTGCAGTGGGGTGCGGGGGAAGTATAGGATTTAGAAGTGTTCTCACTAGTTCAAGGAAGCAGAGAAAAGTTGCTGATATCTCCCTTGTCTAAGGACATTTAGGGCTGGGTGTAGCCAGTGAGGACCTGCTATAAATTTCAGTGTCCGGTAGAAAACTGGGCAGCAGAGCCTGGAGAATATCATTCCTGTGTGTGTAATGTGTATTAGATAATCTGCCAATGGCAGAGAGAAGAGCCTCAAAACAGGTACCACAACACTCGGGTAAAGACAGAAGCTTAAAGCCTAAGAAGCATAACATTTAACAAACACATCATATTTTTGGGGATGCTTTTTAAATCTGGAATTCAACAGGAAAATATTTAGTTGTATTGTTGCACTACTAACTGCAGCAAGATTAATTTTCTTAAGTATCACAGAAAGAAATTACAAAAGACCTGTCATCATCTCCTTTCTAAAGTCAATGAGTAAACATCCCTGGTTTCAAAAGCATTGGGCTACCCTCAAATGCAGGTAGAAGATCACTGATTTTGAGTTGTGCAAGTCTCAAGCATGAGATTCAACTCCAAGACAGTGAATAGCAGCACAATTAGCAACGGTACATCTCAAACACTTTTCCTATTAGAATCAGACAAATCTACATTGTCACAGAGCAACAAATGGGCCCGAGATCTTACATATAAAGAAAGGACAAATGTTTGCTTGGGGGTTTTATTGTGAGTTTGTGCTGTTGGGTTTTTTGTTTTGTTTTTAAATCACTTGGTAATGCACATACCAGGAAAGCAATCCAAGACTGCTGAGAGAATGGCAGGACTCGTTTTTCTTGTGAAAATGTTTCCTCGATATTTTCACTTAAACACACACACAAAAACTATGCAAAAGTGACCTGCCTCTCTAAAAGCTGAAAAGAAAGAAGTCTTAGCTCAATCTTATATGTCTACACTCTTGGCCCTAAACAAGACTGAATTGAGCACAACTGCACTGAAGGTCAGCTCCTATACTGGCATATCAAATTACAAGCCAACAGCTCTTTTATTTAAAATATGTTAGATAAAAAGGTAATATGCTCTCTGTAAGAGTTCCCTTGAGGTTACAAGAACCAATAAATTAACTGTTACCATATGTTTGGCTCCTTTTGGCAAAATTCAGTAACAAAACACTGCCAAACCTCTTTTGGCAGGTAATAATATTTGGTAGCTTATAGTACAACTTGGGAAAAAAGAAAACTGGACAGAAAGCTTGAAAATTAATAGAAGAAACTGCATTTCTATCCTTGTATAGTTAGCTACATGCTGTTGAAAGAAAAATTGTAACAGTCAACTCTATGGATCTGATAAGCAGCTGTCTCCTCAAAAAGAGCTGTATCAAATGCAAAGCCAAACACTCCAGCTAGTACAGTAATGCAAATATTCTGCATTTGTTTGTTTTAAACAATGCTAGATATGTAAGATCTATTTTACAAATGAGGAGCTTTGTAAAATTAGTATTCCGAAGTCTTAAAATGCATACTATTAGGGCTTTCATTATAGTGGGTTTATTTCATTATAAATAAGCAAAGTCTGGGCTTATTTACAATGCCATGTTCTTAAGTTTCACTTATGTTAAAATTAAATACTGGGTTTTCTTCCTGCATCTTTAATATGTACATAATTGAGAACAGAACACGACATACAAAAACCGTTTAACACTACACTTCTAATTATAGACACAGAATATGAAATTCAGTGTCTTTTAAGGACTTCTATTATAGACATTTTTAAATTCCAGCTAAACAGGTGGGGGTGATAGGCTGGTCCTATCCTCTACCAAGACAAGCAGGACTTGCTCTGTATTGAGAGTTATATTAAATCAATGCTTTCTCAAATATGAAAAGGTCCATTTCATTTTATTTCTGTAATCATCAATTATAACATACTCTAAATTCATTATTATTCTAATTTCCAATAAAATGAATACAGTCTGTTATTCATGCCGTGATGGTTTGCATGTACAGGAAAAACAGTTAAAAATTCCATATTTCTTCAATCAATTCCATCACCCCATTAAACTCTAATTTTTATGTATATAAATCGCTTGCTATTCAGCTTACAGTTCCACACACATCTGGCAAGCAGTATGAAGCAGGTTGACAGGTAGAGGCCAGACATTTAACTTCTTAAAGTCATGTCATCGCATGCTTAATCTTATATTTGCATTAATTTAATTACAAGCACTTACAGGTAAAAGTAATCCTAAAGTGTAGGTCTAACGATTATAATATAAGCTTCTGGAAGGTTTTTTTCAGAAGAAAAATATTGTTGCTATTCTACAGATCCTTGCCTCATTCAGCCATTTGGGATTTTATTAATAATCGTCTCATTACTTCTGATTTCTTATTTTTTATTTTAAGTAAGGCAATTTCTTATAAGACCTGACACCAAAATCAGAGACTTCATTACCCAGCAAAATATATCCCCAGTTCAAAGTATTTAAGAGGGTTAAACAAAATGCAAACATTTAATGCAACATTAAGCATGTGAAATAAAAACTTGATTGCCTAAAGAAAGCATGCTATGCTGTTACCCTGGTGACAGGTTAAAAAAGGATTGTGAGCTGAATGGCTGTATGATATGAAATTAAAATGTTTCACATTGAACAATCCAAAATGAATTGGGAAAGGTTAGAGCAGAGGAGAGAGAAATCAATTCTCCAATGGCAATGGTGAATGGAAGTGAAGTCTGAATAGGATTTGCCAGTGGGGTGCAACAGCTGCCAAATATCCTGCAGCCAAAGAATTACAATAATACTGATGAAGTGTGCAAGAGCTTTTGGAATCATTGCAGGGAACAGAGAAATACTCCTACAATAATGAGGCCATTCTCTGTCCCATCCTACTTTCGCAGTTGAATCAAAGGAAAAAGAAACGGTTGAAAATCGTAATACTCGATAACAAAGGTATAAATGAATTATCTATCCCTTCAATCAATATCTTATATTTAACTACGGCCTTTGTGAACCATGAATGAAGCAAGCACGCTAAAGAATGGACAAATCAAGATACATACATGTAAAAGTATGCAGATAATATTGAACTAGAGACTTTTTCTTCCCATATTATATTGTTTATAATATTTCCACTGCAACAGCATCCAGAATAAGCTATACAATACACAAACAGTAGGACACAGCCAATGCCCCAAGGAATTTAATAAGGTAAGGTCCTGACGTTTGTGCTTATCTTTTTTATGTTAATAATCTTAGGAAAGAAACTTAACAAAACTTCTCATGTGAATGTAGTCACACATGCATTTACCGAGCACAGAGTCCCCCAAAGTCAAGAAAAACTTCACCCTTCCATAAAATCCTCCAATACAACTCCATTTCTGCTCTTTAAAACTCCAAATAAAACATGCAGATGGAGAGCAAAAGCTATGCTAAAAATAGCTGTGAAATAACCAGGGAGCACGTGGCGATTAGCACACACCTTGTTAGTTCTATGGTTTCATGCAGGCACTTTTTAAACACAAATATTAAACAAGTTTAGGAGGTATAAACCTGCATGAGAGGGAAGAATTGTTTGGCTTATAAAAGGGATCAAAGGAAAGAGAGAGAGGTCTCGTGGAGAAGAGAGGGCCTTGCAGAAGAAGACGTCATAAACAAAGAACGGATGAGAAAAGGGCCAGATTCACAAATAAAATGGGCCAGGAATACGGCAGCACACAGAAAACACTCACATGTGTGCACTATTTAAATACAAGTTTCAATATTAAGTGAGCAGTAGCCACAGAAGCTATAAAGCTCCTACAGCAGCTGCTGTTTTCCCAGCAGACATGGTGAAAATAAAAAACGAACACAGGGACTTAGCCAGGCCCATTTACTCTGCCGAAGGACTTTCCCACCAGCAATCACCCCAGTGTGCCGCTGCTCTGGGGAGCTTCCCAAAAGACACTCAGCAAGGTTCAAACTTCTCATAATGATGATCTTTGTAATGATTTAATGATGATCATCAGCTCTAAAGATTGAGCAAGTATGGACTCCCGAGTGCCCAGTTGTGCTGGTTCAACTGTAAACGAGTTAATTTCCCTTCATGCAGTTAGAAACCTTTCTTTTTCATAGCTAGCATGGTCGTTGCTTGAATTTAGTTTGAGAACAAGAAGGTAACACCCCAGGACAGAGTTTACATTGTTAATAGCTCTGGTCTGAGAGCCAAGGACGTTCTGCCCACAGGTGTGAGGCAGCTGGGAAGGGCAGCAGAGATGCGGCAGAGTTTGACTGACATCCAGACTGATCAATAAGAGTATTCCATCCCAACAGCACCATGATTCATATCTAAGGAGAGCTGGAATTTCTGGCTAGGAGGACAGGGAGAGAGACGGAGACCCGTTCCAATTCTGCTGCATTTTTGGTGGAATTCCATTCAGGAGTTCCCTTAGTCGGGCCTTTCACCACCCTGCCGTTTGCAGAGGCCTCTGGGCCTTTCCGCCTTTTTCTCTCTTCTCTCCCTGGGATCAGCTTTGGGACCAGGTGCTGCTGCCTGGGATTGCCTGCTCGGTGTGGACTGAGTCTGTGAGGAATTGCATTGAGTACCTTTTATTTTATACTCTATTTCTATTTTATATTATTAATAGTAGTATATTAGTGTAATCTTGTTATTCTATTAAACTGTGTTTATCCCAATCCACAAGTTTCTCCCTTCCCTTTTGATTCTCACCCCTATGGGGGTGGAGGAGAGGGAGGAGTTATATTGCTAGTTCAGGTTAAGCCACAACAACAGGACACCTTTTTTCCCCTAAAAATGACATACGGATAGCAGGTTACAAAAATTTCCCATGACAGAGCATTCTGTTTCTGGAATACATGTTCATGCATCATATGTAGTGATGGCTCTGCTTTCACACGACCAGATATATACCTTACATTAATTATGTTATCAATTCTGATTCCATTAATTTAATCCAATCAAGGATAAAATATGACACACATTCTGTAGAAACAGTCATAAACGCCACCTTGAAATGTCCCGTTTCAACTTCTATATTTTACATAAAATTTCATTTCCACTGGCCAAAAATACCTGTTTCATATATTTGCATCTACTTGTTTGTCTCTAGCACATGTAATCCTCTTTCTATAATAAGCAACTGAACAATGAAGAAGGGTAAATAATACCAGATTTTTAAAGACAGCTAGAATATTATGTAGGGCAGCTGGTTTATCAGTGATTAAGCAAGATTACAAAAAAAAATTAAGTAATAATTTATGAGAAGTCAAAAGAACAACATTAAGTAACACCTAAAGAGGTCACAATCAGAAGAGCCCATTATAAACAAGGATATCACAGGAAAAAAGGTAGAACAGTTGTAGTGCTTTGCTAGTCTAGAGGGAAAGAAAAAAAACACACAGTGGAATAACGATCTGAAGCTGCAGTAGTTACATAAACATATCGAGGACTTCCAAAGGCGTAACAGTAAATCATGAAAAGAATGCTTGACTTGTTGACCAGAGGACCAGCACAGTAAGGATAAGACAGTGTTATTTTCATGAGCTAAGGATGACTGCATAACTCCAAAGCAAGGGAATGAAGAAAGCCACAACTGGGCTGGACTTGGTCATCCTTACCAAATGAAAACAAAGTGTTTTATCTCTATATCCCACCAGAGGGTATTTGGAGGGTAAAGCCAAGTATAAATATTTTGCTGTACTTGTGATAACTGTTCATGTTATTACTTCGGTTCGGGGCAGGGGGAGAATAAAAATCATGTAACTCAATTGATACGATGCAGCAATGCCCATGACTGTGCTGCAAGTAAGAATTCTCCCTCTTTCCAAGCAGCCATTTCAGGTAACGCCAGTGAATTTTCCTGACATCATCTTCCCTCTTTTTAAAATTAATGTAACATAACCTTATTTTGTGCTGCTCCAGCAGTGCAGGAGCACCAGAAAAGTCTCCTGCTGGGCAGCTGACCACCCTTCCATATGGGGAAGCCCCGGGCTGGCAAAGAGCTGGCTCCATCCCAGACTCCAGCAGGAAAATCAGTGTAGTCGGTGTGAAAGCAAACGTGCCCAAGAGGGGCACGTGGGGCTCTCTGAGCAGCTCCCTCACTTTCCTAATCATGCAATGGCAAGGCAGTGCAGGCATCTGAACCATCATTACGAAGGGTACCTGAGGATTTACGTCAATAAATCTGTACCGAATCAACCTAGACACGAACCTACAACAATTCACTAAATAAAAATCTAAATATATCCACTTCTGTTCTTGCGGTTTACCGGTCATGTTATGTCCACTGCACTGGACCTCTGGATTTTAAGAATTTTAGAACATGTACAAATTCAGCCCAGTTATTTCAGTACTTGACAAAAACTTGCCTGTATTTTATCTGTAATGTCTCACTACATAATTACCCTCCCTGTGAAAGTATTCTTTTATGCTTTGAAAGCACCACCCATTTTAGGTCTCAAGATATTCATGTTGATAAATATTTACAAAACCTAAATAATGTAGTAAAGTACTAAGACCATTTTGTCTTTTTGTAAACTGGGGCCTAATCCAACTGACTTCTCTAAGGTCCCACAAGAACAGTTAGGAGTTAAACTCAAGACTCCATAATCCCAGTCATCTATATAAAACACACAAGCAAGAAAAAACTTCAGGTTTTTTGCTAGCAATATAAAACATTTTCCAGTGTGTTACCATCTTTTTGCATGTAGTATCGGTTAATACGGGCATGCAGCCTCACTCGTTTTTTCCAAGTCATAAACGATGAAAGGGTAAAACCCATAGAAAAATTAGGAAAATAGAGTTAGCAGCCAACACAAGCAACGCATAGGAAGTGCTGTAGGCAATTGGGTTTAGAAGGATAAACATCACATTAGTAGACCCATGAGATAGCATGATGTAGCCACACCTGGAGAGTCACTCTCCTGTTCCCCTCCCAACCCACTAATGAAAACAAGTCTGAAGCCAAAACGTGAAGATTCAACTGTACAACATCATTTTTGGTCTCAAAGGCAAACTACATCAAACAGTCGTAAAATAAGCTGGATTCACTTCAGCCAAAATATGTTTCCACTTGAAACAAGATCGAGTTCTGTCTAGAAGACCTTGGAATTTTACTAGATGCTGTAAATCTGTTCAGCAGCTGTGGGTGGCACCAGTTTCACAATAAACTGGACTATGGAATAAGTAGAAAAAGTCCTAGGTAAAATAACTGAAAGCTGAACAATGAAAGAATCATCAATCATTCATGGCTCTTTCCTGTAGGAAACATGTGCCCCTATTATCTGGATATCACAGTGAAATATTCACATTAGTATCTGGCTCACAAAATACCAAGCATTTTCATTAGCTAGCCATCTTAAAAAAAAAATACATACATATATATACACACACACAGAGCAATCTTTTCCCCAAGAACACTGGTTAAATAAAAACACAGAAAATGCTCCAAATATTCGATTGCATAACAAAAGTAAATGTCTATATTCCTGTAACTCTGGATATGCACAGGTCTCCAGCAGCTGTTCCAGCTGACAGCTGGCAAATTAATCCTTGGAGACTGTTGGTGAGGCCAGGGCTACAAAGCAATGCAGACAGTGGAAACTCACCTGTGGGTACCCCACCCAAACCATAACACAATTTACTCTAACACAGGAAAGGCAAACCAGCCTTCGGCTTGGGGCCTGTATTAACCTCAATGCCACACCAACTCCTGCAACAAAGAACCCACCACAGGGGTCACGTCTAATTGAAACTAGCTGAACAAAGTTGGGTGTTTGATCCTAATGAGACAATAGCTCGCGGACTGTCACAACACATTCCAGCAAGAACCTTACAGTCGATGATTCAGTCACCCAGGGGACTGCAAAATACATATTTCCCAGTCACATCTCCGCAAACATCATTGGCTGTAGAGGAGAACCCCTCTCATGAGGCTGCCACTAGCCGGATCTGTGGCACAAGCCCACCTCTGCATCCCTTCTGTGAGCCACCCTCTGCTCACCTTTTACACGTTCCCACTCTTGTAGCTCTTCCAGAATAATTTCACTTGTCATGAGTACTTAACCTGGTTCTGTCAGAATGATCTGAAGTTAAGTATTATTAAACTGCTTCTACGCTAATACGAGTCATTTTACCAGAAGCAGGGTAGAAAGCGACTACACACAGAATCACGCCTGTGTACCTGGGGGAGGAGGAGGAGGAAAAAGGCACAGACCAAGGGAGGAGGAGGCTGGGACAAGGATTCCTTAACCTGGCTCAGCTGCATTTCACCTGATGACAGTCTCAGTAGCCCTGCCAGTGAAAAGTGGAGCTTCTGTGAAGACTTCCAAGTGTGGTTCTTTCTATGTGTCTGAGTACAATAAAAATCCTGAGCTTGGGCTGAATAAATCATGGGGAAAAAAGGGAACCCAAAGTACCCCTACAGTTGTGAAAAGAATGCATATTATAAATAGAGCTCCCAAAAGGGAAAAGAAAACAAACCAAAACCTAAGATAAGCATATAACTGAAGCTCAGCAGAAAACTGTCTATTTGGCAGCTGTGACAAGTTGAGAAGAAACAATGCACGATTTCAAAATACTACTTTTCAGTGCAACTCCTTACGCAAAAATTCCTCAATTGATTTCAGTGCAAAAAAGAAAAAAATGCTGCCACCATAAATAGTGCCAGAGAGCTGGAATTCTGAAGAGGCTGATGAACATGTCGATGTACTTTTCCAAACCATTAGGAGAATGTTATGGATCAACTCTGGAGTGTACAGTCTGTCTAATCCACTTACATCCTCCAACATGGATTTAAAATTCGCAGAGACTCCAAACAACCAATTCCGCCACTGTGAACCACATCCAAGATTACAACTGGCCTTTTTGATTTGTTGCCAGTTCCTACTCTGCACTTTTTGCTTACTAATATTTTTCAAACAGATTGCAGTGTACCAATAAAGATTTGCTTTCTGTAGCCACAGTCCTGCTCCCTAAAATGTACCCGTGACATGGAACACCTTCAAAAAGAAGTCAGATGCAGTTTGGGTAAGTTGAGGACATGCTGTGAAGGAACCTTGATGGGACTGAGGTAACTTGTCTGCTCCACAGTCCTCAGTCCCCTCTAGAGGGAGTCCACTGGCTGCTCCAAGGAATGAGAACACTGTCCAGGACACTGCACAGTCCTTTGACCTCATTCTGCCTTTGTTTCTTTGACTTGTCCTCTGAAGGATCTGCATGATTTTGGGAAAAGGGTATCATCATCAGGTTTGGTTTTCTTCAGAAGTTACTTACCAGGCTTTTTGCATTACCTTGTCCTTACTTGGCCTCAAACAGGCAGCTATCATTAAAACAAAGAGATCTAACAATACATGTGGATTAAAACTATGACCTATTCAATAAGAACTACACTCAGCCACCACTTGGAGAAAATTTTAAGGCTCAGCTTCTGAGGGATTCATTCCAGATCTGCATATGCCTCAACAGACAGAAGAGACCATCCTTTGAAAGCCAAGCTGAACATAAGTACAGCCCAACATGGGAAGAGAAAGTGATCTTCCCTATACATTTAAAATCTGAAAAGTCAGACCTTTATCTAGTCTTACAAATTTTGTTTGGTCAGACTCTGCTGCCTTCTCTGCTCACCATGGAGGAATATATGTGAGAGAGTTAGCCTAGGACTCCAAAAATAAGCTAAGTTTTTTCAAAGCAGGGGTGTATTTCTTTCCCTGATGAATCACCACACCTGACTGCTCAGTGCAAGACCTGGTTTACATATTGGATTTCTCAGTTAAAATAGTTGTATATGTCTTTTCTATTAAGACATATAGACACTTAGTACTGAAAGGAAATACTTGCAACAGAAAGAAAACATTAAAGATTCTTCAAAAATTGGATTCCTTTTCTTTTTACCAAGTAAGAACATTTTACAAGTTTAAGAAAAAAAATTCAAATCAGAGCAGGGAATGCAATAGCAGTTTAAGAACCACTACTTAAATCGACAATTCCTGTCCTTACTCTAAGTACAAAGTAATCCATCACTTCCCTATAGCAGTACCAGACTACTATGCTGGCCAGTAAAAACCTCTACCAAGGCTCCTCTTCATTTTCCCTCATTTGTCTTTTATTTAGGGAACAGCGGGCTTTCGTTTTCTGTTCTTCTCCTTACGCCGTTTGCTATAGAGGATGTAACTCATAGAAGGAAATAGAAAGGTGCTTTACTTTCCCCTATAGGTGCATAAGGCAAGCAGTGACCTTGCCCTACATATGCTATATATTACAAAGCTGTTATGCTTGCCCTAAGTGTCTCTTTTTTTTTTTTTTTTTAAACCATATGGTACTATTTATCTTTGTGGGTACAAATAAAAATAAAGACTTCTTGAAACCACATTTGATTTATTCCTGACCACTGCAAAATCAGTAATAGAATACACTGTCAAACCACTGGCATGGAATGTGAATAACGTCTGTCCTGCATTCTGACTTCCCCCTCACACAAACACACACAACTACACTCAAGAATGCGAGGCAAGAAGAAAGAGCCATGCTGAAGTCAGGATTCACTGTATGCAACCACTGCAAACCCCAACTACCTAAACAAGTTTCTTAAATTCAATCATTGTAATAGAAGGTCTCAAGGCATTGACAATGATGGGCCCGACGACAACGAAAGCTAGACACATCCTAGAGGAAAAAAGCATAGTGTTCCAAAAAGCTGAAGAAGTGAATTAGTATTTTGACACCAGGTAGTACAATGCCTGGCAAATTAACAGTACCTACCTAGGTTACTAGCAGCTACAATCCAAAAGAATGACAGAGTGGGGGAACAAAAGCACCAAAAAAAAACACTTGAAGCAAGGTGCTGACTCTTCCAGCATTTATCAGTTCAGAAAGTGTTTTCAGAATTAGACCGGAAACTATTAAGGTTCTTCATCAAGGTAGCAAATTACTCATGAATCCACAATATTTTAAAGCTCTGTAGCTGAATATTCATATTATCCCAAAGTGCTTAGATCGCTTCAAATGGGCACATGGGAAATTTGTGATGCTCAATTTGTGGTTAGTCACTAATGCAGTAACATTTTGCATTAATGAAACTCCTGATGTGCATTAATTATTGTACTGGCTTGTAACACATTTTTGTGCCTATTAGTTTGCTAATACGAAGAATAAAAATAATCATGTATGACTTGTCTGAGTAGGGAAATGTAAGCTGCAGCTCATTTGAATTTAGAAAAAACAGACTATATTAAGAAACCATGCAGTTTCTCACCAGTGTCTCTCATGCATGAGAAGATGCCATTAACAAAACACATCAGCACATCTGAGTTCCTAGAAATGAACTTACCTCTGAGTCCCTAGAAATCTCTGTGATCTCAGTTGTTCAGTCACATACAAAGATGCTGCTGTTGCCAGTAGTTCTCTTCTTTCAAGATCTGTCAACTTGTGTCCTAGTTTTCAAAAAGCAGTTGAAAAAAAAAAATTAGATACCAGAGACCAACACAGACAGAAAAACGTAACAACTACCAGTGAAGACGCTGTTCAGTCCTTATACATGAAACCTACATTTTTTTCCCCTAAATTAAGATGAGGCTCAGTATAGCAGACGCTCTGAGTTTCAGGGTTTAAATTGCATGTTTTCATACAGATCAGCCTTACTGCTAACACAGTGTCACAGACAAGTAATTTGGGGTTCTGCTTGCTGCAGGTATCTCTGTTAAAAACAATTTGACAACTCAAAGAAAAAAAATCTGAATGATGCTACAAGCATCTTGTTTTCGTTACTGAAATGTCACTAGTTGACATATTGTGCCTCATGCTGGTAAGGAATCCATCTGTACATCAGAACTTACTCAAAATAGACAGCATTCTTTCTCCCTACTTTACCTTGCAAAGGCTATAGATCTTCCAGGCAAAAGGGGTAACACAACAATATAAACCCTAGAAATAAATGTGGATAAAACTACTTGTCAGCCCCGCGTCACTTAGTGAAGTTTGCATAATGATTAGTTTGTGAGTAATGGAGTCAAAGTCACGTTTGGCACTTCAGAAACAGAAAATGGATCAAAGTAGCCCACAATCTGAAGGAAGAAAGTGAAATTAATTTGAAATTCAACTGTTGGTTCAGCAGGCTAAAAGAGCACTGCAACAGAACTTTGCCTGTCAGAACCTTTGGGTCAGAAACCACACAACAGAGATATGGTGTGAAAAGCTGGCAAATAGGTGGCCATGTCATCAGAAAAGTAGAACAGTCAAAACTCATGTGAGAAGGAGCAAAAGGACAAGTAAAGTAGTCGGTCCGTAAGGCAGTGGCAGGACGTTGACATAGAAGAGGACACGAAGTGCAGAGATGAATTATCACGGGGAAAAAGGCAAACTTTATCCTCAGGAGAGAGATTTCACACAGATGAAAGCAAGGGTGTTTTAAAAGCCAGAAGAGAGGAAACGGCAATAACTATAGCTAAAAAAAAAAAATAAAGGTATGACTGAAAGATTTAGCTGAATGCAGATGTAACAGTGCTCTCAAGAAGTGCTTTACACAGCTGCTGTCTGCCTCAGCAGAGACCTTCACGTGTACGTATCATGTCAAATGCCATCATCCGTGGCAAGCACAGATTCACGTGAAGGGCCGGGGGAAGGGGTGGGCAGGGGTTCTGAAGGCACCTTTGTGAGCAGCTCTGCCCGGCGGGACACGTTTGCTTCCAGTCCTGCAGCCCAGAAATGCTCACACAGTTCCCTTCTACCCCTCCACTCTCAGACCACCTCAGCACTACCGCACGTCACGTTAACTCACGCTCCCCGGTACTGGTCACTATTGAGTGACAATTTCCATCAATAGCATAAAGCGAGACTAACCCACTCCTCAGGAAAACCCAGAAGGGAGAGCTTTGAAAAGGCTTGGAGGAGACGTTACAGTAACAAGTGCACGATTTCCAATCAGGCTGTCTTCTGCAGAGGACCCATCCTTCCACTGAGCACATTAAATACAGATGCATAAAGAGGCTGCTTAAAGTCCACTTCAGCAACGCAATCCCACCACGGTGATGGAAACACACATTACAGTTCCAGCTAATAGCACAAAAGAGCTGTCACAAGCCAAAAAATGTAAACTTAAAAATAACAAAAGCCAGCAGATCTGCATCAATTTATATTTAATGTAGTCCACATTAACATATTCTGGATAAAGATTACTGCAATTTCCTTCACTCAGTGTTTATTATTTTTTTATCTCCCTTGAAATGGAAACTGCTTTTGCTTTAACAAAAGTATGCAGAAATGCAAAATGTTGAAAGGTTGAGGAACCGGCTTGAGAAACAAACTTGATCTTTCCTTTGCCAGTTACTAGAAAAACTGACTGCAAAGCAAAAGTCAAAAAAGTTGAACTTTTATGCTATTTGTGTATATATACAAACATGCATACATGTGTATATTTATCCTTATATAATTATACAATGCAATAACATCAACTACCTGGCTCTGAAATGTGCCAGTTTTCCAGTTGTTTACACACGGTGAAGCAGCTCTGCGATCATTTTTCCAAAACGCTGTACCTAAAATTAGTAATTTATTTACATGTCTCAGCTAAAGATACATCAGGAAATCCATCCCAAAACCTTCGCGTTTCAGTCACCCTGCCTGACACCCATGGCAAGTCCATGTGACCAAAACTGCATGTTCCCATCTGCTCCAACACACACTGGTACAAGCATCTCATAAAAAGGAACAAGGTAAAACTAGAAAGATCCCAATTTGAAGGCTTTATTGCATGACCTTCATCTTGGATGAAATCAATAACTGCTTTTGCACTTGCTGTGCTGCAAAAACTATTTTCTCCCTGTATGTTCAATAAAAATCAAACTCCAAACAGTGAACAAAGGTCAATAATTTGAAACAGGTTAACTACCGATCAAGAGTTACATTCACCTCTTCATTATCACTAACGTGAAAAGAAATGTCTATCCACTTTCTCTATTTGTCACCATTTGCATTAGTTGTGGCACAGACATGGCAAGCAGAAAACCAGTCATGACTGTAGTATCCAGTGTGGGCGACTTGCACTTATTTTCCTAAGTCTCAGAGGTAATACAGACTGTTAACAAGAACATCCCAAAATTAGGTTTTGGTCTTTGGCAATAAAGATACAATTCTACCACAGAATGTCCTTAGCACAACTTTGGAGGCATGCTTCAGAAGCTTGATTAAAGGCTGCTTCCTAAGGATGGCAATTTACCTTTACTACACAACCTTAGTCTCTGAACTCCAGCCACACTTCCCTTGCCTTCTGCTCTTGCTCTGCTGCTATGCTCAGCAGCATTTTAAGCTGTTTTAAAGGTAAACTTTCAATTACATTAGTCTATTTGGAAATACACAAATGTACAAGACAGCAATACCTCTGTTTGACTTCAAGTCTTATTTCACCTTACAAGCTTCCTCTCAGGATTTTAACTGGATGTCTTGACGTATAAGTTAATATTCACCAACAATAAAGATATAATAACACAGCCTTTCATGTTCACCATGCAAAACACCAAACTGAAAAGTAACAAAGCTACCTCTGGGGTATTTGTCCAAGTGCTGCCTTGATAGGGAGTGAAACAAGTAAGCAGCAAAGGTTCCTCAGCTTCCAACATGGGAAACTCTGTCATTACTCTTTCCTGCCCTCCTCACCGCAGACCCCTGGCCTACAGGGAGACTTCATCGTCACCATAAAACGTAAATCAGCTCCTAAATCTTTCTGCTCAACCTGGGATGTATTTCTGCATTCTCACTATCATCAGTGAACTGAATTATACAAGGAGCAAGTAAAACAGGATTAATGGCCATAAAATTAACTCACAACTGAAGGAGTGGAAGCACTGTTGTTCGTGTTATTTAAAACTAGACCGCACACATCTATTACTGCTAAACGACAGAACCCTGGTTGGAAGGAAGACAAGGAGAAAGTCTCTCTCATTTCCCTGATGTTATGATTGCTTAAATCAATATTATCCCAGTATCCCCCAAGCTGAGCCAAAAAGGTTCATGCAATTACTTTACATAACCAACTTCAAATTAAATTACATAAAAGGTCATTTTTCCCATAACAGTCTCATTTGCATTTTGTCCTAGAAATGTGTTTCCTGCTATCGATTACGGGACACCAGAAGAAAAAAAAA
>VWYH01004918.1:1880981-1938723 GCA_013399365.1 Pampusana beccarii
AAAAAAAAAAAAAAAAAAAAAAAACAAAAAAAAAAAAAAAAAAAAAAAAACACAAAAAAACCACCAAACACAACCCACACAAACAAGCCCTGGTTATATGCCTGGGTCTGTTACTTAATACTTGAAAAGTGACTGTTTTTTCTGATTGGGAAGAATAAAAATTAGAAGCAAAACAGGTAACATAGAAAGTAAAATGCATAATTCAGATCCACACTAATGCAGGCAATGTTTATATCATTCCTGGGTTCAGTTTTGACTCGAGTTTTTCCCCAATGGATTTCCACATTGACCACTACAGATGGTATGTATACCAAGTAGGCTGTGACAGTAAACAAAGTTGCACATTACTAGAGGTTTTAATTTCCTCTGAAGTTCCAGCAGAGACTTGCTCCACCCAGATGGTCATGGTAAAAGAGACAATATTGTCTGTTTATGCAACCTCAACCTCTCACAGAGCTCGTGATCACTTCTAAAAATGGATGCTATAGCAAAAAGAAAGGAAACCTCTACTATTTTGAATTATAAAGGGATTAGTGACAGACCAAGAAATGTTTCTTGGCTTCACCTGTCAGAAAGAAGAAAGTCAAGTAAGCCATCTGGTTAAGTCAATTTTTATAATCCACTAGCTTCATAAAATGAAGAGAGATTAGATTCCAGTGTGAAGCAGATGAATAGAATTAACAGCAACCATCCTCTTCCTTCTAATAGTAACACGGCCAGGGGAAGCTGTGTTCCTCCCTCCAATTAATAACAAAATCTCCAGACTGAAATTTAAAAGTCATAACTACAGTCCCAATTCACCTAAAAAAGTGCTTTCATTGATAACAAATCATGGAATGACTGAGGTTGAAGTGACCTTGGGAGGTCTTCAGTTTATTCAGTGTGACCCTTCTCCTCACTGAGCAATCTCAATATCAAATTGAGACCGGGTTGCTCAGAAATTTGTGCAGTTAGATCTTAAAAATCTCCAATTTATGTGTACCTCACTGAAGAGCCTGGCTCTGTCTTCTGGGGAACCCCCTCGGAGGTATGGGAAGGCTGCCATTAGGTCCACCCTAAGCTTTTTGGTTCCAGCCTAAACAAGCCTGCTTCTCCCAGCCTCTCCTCACAGGTCCTCTGTTCCAACCCCACCACAACCCTGGTGGCTCTTCACTAGACTTAGTGACGTTTATTTACATCTTTCTTACATGCATGACGGGGTTTAAAACTGGACACAGTATTCCAGGGGTGGTTTAGTAAGTGTTGAGTAAAGTCAAGTAATAGGTCCCTTCAACCTTTACAATTACAACAAACACAATGTATCTAAAAACCTTCACCATATTCACACTCTCCAGAGCCAACGCACAACTGCAGGAAAGAGTGGTGTTCCCTCTTTCTTCCCTTCTCTATTAGAAATCAGCTAACACAAAGGACTGGCCATCAGAACTCCTGCTCTTCCTCTCCACTTGCATGAGGCAAACATGCTAGAAGAGGGGCAAGTAGAAGACTCTTCCTTCCTTTATCCCTGTGTTTTGGTATAGCTCTTGTGATAAAGTCTTGGAAAACATCTCACTTCTCATTTGCACAGGTTGTCTCTCCCAAAGAGACTGACCAAGCGTTTGAGATGTCATTTAATAACCAGGAAGAGCGACCATTACAAAAAAATAAATAAATCTCAGCATTCAGACAGATATCCAGGAAAAGATGGATTAACTGTGAAACAGAATGAACCACAAAGAATTATCCAAGGGATAGGGTAATAACCTAAGGATCCTTGAGTTTAATTTGTTCTTTCTCAAGGATTCCTCTCAGATCTTTGTGAAAACAGAGATACTTTCTATGCCTAAAAAGCAGGGCTAATAGGTAGCATATCCCTTTCTCACCAGGCAGGTTAGGAAGCACAGAGGCATCCCAGGCTGCTTGGAAGCTACAGGAGGACAATTCATCCCACAATACTCTATTTAACAGCATGAGCTACGCCTGCTTCTCACCAAACATTTTTATTCTGTGAGGTTGGAGGCCACTCTAAATCAGCTGTATTTGTATCATTTGACCTAAGCGGTGCTGCTGCGCCCACCCTCAGATCCACACTCTTCCCAAAACACGTGTGTGCGCTCGGAGCAATAACCCGCTCCAGCTGACCCGCCGTCAGCCGCTGTTCCAGCATCCACCCCTCGTACAGACCACAAAAGGGTACGGCAGCAGCTGTTTTCCCACACTGATCGCACCTTGAGCAAGCTTAAGTTTCAGCACAGCGACATTTTAAAATAACTTGCAATAAACAAAGTGGTTTTGTTAATGAAGGGATTAAAAAAGAGCTAAACCCTCATCACAAGAATTACTAAACATGCCTGTTCTAGATGTAATTTGAAGCGGGCATCACAGGTTAATGGAAAAGCTGCCAATATGTTTCTAATAATTAATTTTTTCTTAGCTTGCAATAAAAGCCTTCTAAGAAAGGACTTAAAATGAAACCCTTGAAAATGAGACTGGAAAACAAAGCATCTCTTATTTTATTCTTAAGTAAGACTAAAGTTAATATTTATATTTGAAGAAAAAAAACTACATCAGAAATGCGCCGGTACTTCATGCAGTCACCAGAAAGAACATCGCTGACTTTCACTGCTTACCATCAATGTAAACCAACAGTGGCAACTGTGTAGTTTACAAAAGAAACACACTGTATTGGGCTCAAGCATTAGTAGAGCCTGCATCTTCATTGAATTTTTATTTCTTAAGTTTTCCAAATCTAAAACCCTTCTGGTATGGATTTCTACTGTTAACAATAGCATATATTTCTAGGTATTTCCAAATCCACTTTGGCTACACATTTCTCTACATTTTCAGATTATCCTAGGTCTTTTTTTTACAGCTACACGTCTTTTATAAACAATATTAAGATATACAAGGCTACTTAATTTTCAACTTCTCCTAGCAAGGTTTAGCCTGGGTATTTGTTTAAAAAGGTTGGTGGAAGTGAGTAGGGGACTTACATTGCATAAGTGAATTTGCCTTCGTTTCTCTTGCTGAGCTTCTACTCATCATCTGCCCACCACCCTTGCAACAGTTCCCATTAGAATCTTTGCATTTGCAGAAATATTTTTCAACAGATACTTAAAAAACTGTCCTCTAATTGAACTTGCTGATTTTTTTTAAGACAGAAGTGTCTGATCCAGAGCAAACTACATAAAGGTTCTAAATTACTTCAGTGAACTTTGAGTCAGTATTTGTGAGTAAGTACTCTTGACTTGAAATACAAATGGTTTTTAATAATGATATCTACTTTTTATCATTAAGAAGGCTAATGTGCTTGTATTTGACATAGGGAAGGAAAAGAAGGAGGCATTTCATACAGCAGAAACAAAGCCTCGTCATTTCACACATCCCATTCATTAGTTTCTATTATGAACTGTCACAGTATCTCTTCTTGTGTCTTTCGGTTTCTAGAGCAAAAGCTTATCTTTAAGGCCCTGTTAATACAATATTACTGTTTACCTCAGACTGCAACACACATCAGTTGTTTGCATCAGTGTCTATGTGCACACAAACGCATGACAGTTCAAGTCAAGTGACCCCCAAAACAAATTTCTTATCATCCTGCTATCTGTGGACCAACAAGTAATTAACTGATTATATATAGGCAAACACTTCAGTATAAAGTATTAAAATGAGAATAAAAGAACAAAAGACAAAAGTGCCTTTCTGTAGTCAAAAATCCAGAGTGGTGTCAGCAAAACTTGTCCCAGCTTCTTAGAAGTGCTAAGGGCCCAAACAAACACATTATCACAAATAAGGGTAGAATGGTTTATGTTTTTATTGTTCTTAGTTGTGTGTCTGGTAAGGCTGCCTTTTCACAACATGGTATAAACCTATCTAACATCTTGCATCCTCACCTTCCTGCTCCATTCCCTTCTCCCCATTCCTAGCCCACCGCTCACTTCGCACATCTGCTGAAGTTCACCAGCTTCCTTCATGAGCTACATCAACCCAAGAACTCTGAAAAAACTACCTGAACAAAAGCAGCTGCAATTTAAAAATGCAGTTTTCTGGTGGTTTAAGGGAACTGAATCCACTCAGGAAAAAGACTGAAGTCCCAAAACCGTCAAAGAGACAGGACATGGGATTTCATATGAAAGTGTCAGGGAAGGGAGACAGAGCAGCTAAGCAGCAGCACTGAGCCTTCAGAGCAGATCAAAGTACCCTCAAGTCCCTGCTGGATGAAAGCAGCTGAGTTACCCGAAGATTTGTTAACTACACCTTAGCAAAGAGGACAAAGGAACATTTGACCTTCAACCTTCACAAGCCTACTGCCACCCAACATAACTAACTCCCATTGTTTTGGCTGCATCCAGGAGCCAACAACAAGCTGGATGCTTTAATCCCACATGTACAACTGCATCCCATTGGGTTTCCAATTACATCACGATATAAAGTAGTTCTGTGGACAAATATTCTTTGCACCAAACTCACACAATGAGTACTGAGGTAAGAAAAATCTGTTCTGCTCCTTAATGAGACCAGGATTTGGCAAGGTGCCAGTCATGTCCAGTGACTGCCAATCTGGCAGTGTTATCTCCGAAGGGAGATCAGGATTCTGCCACATTGGATTAATGATGAATGGGGGAGAAAAGAATCTCCATGGGACTCATAAAGGACCCATGAATGATGAGCTATAAACAATATATATATATATTTTTTTTTAAATAAGGAAAAAGTTCTGCCTGATGAATGCCAGCTGAGGTGTGAGCCTCTGACCACACAGGTCAAGAAAGCTTCTACAGCAGATCGGCTGAGAGAAAACACACCTTTTCGAATTTGATCCTTGTGAAAGGAAACCAATCTATTTGTTTAGTTATATTTCTCTACCAACTGTTGTTATATATTTTTGAAACTGAGTTATTCGGGATGTTGTAAAGAAACATTTGCTTTTGTGTTTATGTTAACCTAGTGTATGAGTTAATAACTTCAAGGTGATGCCCATTACTGTGTATAATGAGTATCGAGACTGGGTTCCTGAGATACTCTGATAAATGCCAGATCCTCCAGACAATGATACAGTGAATATAAAGGGTGTGAAAAGGCGATTCTAAAGATGCTGCACAAAGTCCTGGAAAAGCAATAGTGTTGAGCGAAGAGAAATCTTCAGTTAACAACAGGAGCACTGTCTGTAATGAGCACAATAGCATGCTAGATTTCAATTGATGTTTATTTTACATATTTCATATCACCTACAAATAGTTTTTCTTGACTTTGGATGTACTTCATTTACTATTTTGTCACTAGATGTGGGTCTTTTGCCTTTTTGAAAGTAAAGAAAGTAACTGTTTCAATTATACTGTGCGTTATTTAAAAACTTCAATTGCATATATCCACAGATATATTTGAGGAAAAGAAAAAAGTAAAGACTGATTGGGGAACATGTCAGTCTATAAATATAAAGGAATAATAATCAGAACACCTCTCAAGAAAAAAAAAGAGAAACATTCCCAAACAGAACAAACCTTTAAAACCATCGGGATAAACTTCAGGAAGGAATTTAGTGCTGATGTCTCCTTGAACAAAGCGTGGATGGATGATCACTTCTCGCAGTAAAGAAATATTGTGAGCCACACCTGAAAACAAAACATCAATACAAAATCAGGTAAACATATTTATCACAAATTACAGTAGGAAACAACTTGTAAAAACATGAGCTCTTATCTTTGTAGAATAAATACTTGTCCACAACTTAGAGACCATAGTATTGATGTAATCAATACAGATTTACCAGTTTCGTACCACTCCTGCCTCACTATACCCTCCTTAAACAGTTGGTTTAATTAAGAAGCAAACCTTCCAAATTTTCACCTCACCAAGCCCAGTTCAATCACCTAGTTAAGTCTATGACAGCAAGCATAACCAAGAGACTTTTGCTTCAATCCTAGCAGACAGAGGCAAGACCAGAGCCATCTTCTCCTTGCAATGACAGATGAGTCATGAGCATAAGTACCAGCTCAGTTCCAGTGAAGTCCAGCCCACCTTGCCATCCAGCCACCTTTATATACATGCTCCTCTGGGCAAGAAATCCACCACGTTACACTCCAATCATAGTAATGAAAGACAGCACAAAAAATTCTCTCATATAATTTTATAACATTTTTGTCATTTTTAATTCCTAAGAGACTCCCGCGGAACTTACAAAACAAGGAAATCTACTGCTTGCTCCAGATACACCTTTATCCAATCTTGTCTGGCCAGTTCTTTTATTGAATGCCCTGTTCCCCCTTTAGCACCATTCCATGACCCTGCCTGGCATACAGCCCACTAATCCTCCAAAAAAATTCTTTAATTAGAAAATTATTTATCATAGAGCCCTTACAGCCGCCTGCTTTTTTTCTGATTTTCTTCATCTCCTTTCATTCCACTTCTCAGCCTATCTTGTCTCTTTCCTTGTTTCATATTTTTCATTCCCTTCTTTTCCCCTGCTTTTTGTGCCAAAGACACACAACTTCTAACAAATGCAACCTAAAGCTACATAGATCAAAGGACGCTGCCAGTGTTAGCCCAGTACTTGCACATCCTCCGTCCCTTCCTCACAGACGAGTAAAAGAATAATTTGTTTTCTCAGAGAGGAAAGGAATAAACCATATCCTATTTCCAGTATAGGCTGGAAAAAATGTAATCAGGAGTAGATGTCAGCACAAAATATGTACTCAGCACAGTTAACACAGAAAAGATTGCCTAGAGAAAGATTCTGGAGTAAGTGAAAACGTTTAAAAACATATTAAAGAAGCATCTGTCATATATATATATATGATTGGTATACCTTAGTTGGTATATATATATAATTGGTATACCTTAGTTCAGGCAGGGGGACTAGATGACTTTCTGAGATCCTTCAAGCTTCGTTTTTCTTTGAATTTAACAGGGTTGTGTAAATAAGTAACAATGCTAAACTGCACTTTGCCAGAAGTACTTGCAATCTAGCACTGAATACTGTAGTCACTAAAGGTAATTTCATAGAAATATTAAATACAAATAAGTTTTTATAGGAGGTGGGGGAGGAAAGCAGGTGCAAAAAAATCTGAGAAAAAAATGCCCAGATAATTTAACTTATCATCTTCTGCTTACTGCACTCCAAACAATTTTCAAAGAGAAGACACTTTCTCTTCTGAGAGTAGCACACAGGTCATCTCTGGAAACAAAAGTTTAAGATTATGCAGGTAAGAGAAAAACACCACCTTTATCTCAATTGTCTTCTCAATTTTGGAAATAGATTGTAGAAGGAAATTTGAAGAGCCACCACAGTTCAATCCCAATATGACTAACCCAGAGTAACACTACCTCATAGACATAAATATTTCTTAAGAGACACTGAAGTAAGCGTGCAATTCAGGAGCAGAAACTGTCAGCACTGGCTGCAGCTGTGGCATCCATTCCAGGTGTGGATAAGTGCCTCAAGGATCGGTATTGGGGCCAATACTATTCAATATATTCATTAACGATTTAGATGAGGGAATGGAGTGTACTATCAGCAAGTTTGCTGATGATATTAAATTGGGAGGAGCGGCTGACACGCCAGAGGGCTGTGCTGCCATCCAGAGAGACCTGGACAGGCTGGAGAGTTGGGCAGGGAATAATTTGATGAAATAAAACAAGGGAAAGTGTAGGGTCCTGCATCTGGGCAGGAACAACCCCAGGTTCCAGTATAGGTTGGGGAATGACCTGTTAGAAAGCAGTGTAGGGGAAAGGGACCTGGGGGTCCTGGTGGACAGCAGGATGACCATGAGCCAGCACTGTGCTCTTGTGGCCAAGAAGGCCAATGGCATCCTGGGGTGTATTAGAAGGGGGGTGGTTAGTAGATCGAGAGAGGTCCTCCTTCCCCTCTACTCTGCCCTGGTGAGACCACATCTGGAATATTGTGTCCAGTTCTGGGCCCCTCAGTTCAAGAAGGACAGGGAACTGCTGGAGAGAGTCCAGCGTAGGGCAACAAAGATGATTAAGGGAGTGGAGCATCTCCCTTATGAGGAAAGACTGAGAGAGCTGGGTCTCTTTAGTTTGGAGAAGAGGAGACTGAGGGGTGACCTTATTAGTGTTTATAAATATATAAAGGGGGAGTGTCACGAGGATGGAGCCAGGCTCTTCTCAGTGGCAAACAACGATAGGACAAGGGGTAATGGGTTCAAGCTGGAACATAAGAGGTTCCACTTAAATTTGAGAAGAAACTTCTTCTCAGTGAGGGTGCCAGAGCACTGGAACAGGCTGCCCAGAGAGGTTGTGGAGTCTCCTTCTCTGGAGACATTCAAAACCCACCTGGACACCTTCCTGTGTAACCTCATCTGGGTGTTCCTGCTCCGGTGGGGGGATTTGACTGGATGATCTTTTGAGGTCACTTCCAATCCCTAACATTCTGTTATTCTGCGAAATAAGGAAGCTGCTATAGGGAAGGGGTTATCCAGCCTCAGCTGTGCAGTGAGCACCCTCACAGCCTTCAGGAAATATAGAGTAATTCAAATTCTTTCCTCTCAGTGTCAGAAGGACAGGCAACCCCAAATCACATTGCGTTTGCCAGGTGTTAGGTGCACATCATGTAGTAAAAAATGCAGAGCACATCACAAGCTAGTTCACCTTGCAAAAAATTGTCCGTGCATCTACCTCTCTTCTAAAGCACAAGGTTCTGAACTTCAATTTTAGATACGTTTAATTGCAAGCTATTATGATTAATACAGTGTTGACATAACTCTGAAAGTTATTTGCACATTTTTTTTCTAACAGCTCTAGTTTAAAATAACATGAATAAGAATTCACTGTAAACTCAGGTCTCTCAACTGTAAATTAAGCTATTTGGATTTTTTTCCCCTATTGAGATCTCACCAAAGCAAAAACACCAGCAGTACAGCGACTGCAAATTGCTGTAGCTACATAAGGAGATTCTTTTGCACTCCTACTTCTTTTGCCTTTGTGTTTTTCCAGTTTAGAACCTTGAATAACATTCTTGTTATCTTATACGCAGACCAGTTCAAACAGTTTCAAAGCTTTTTCCCCCTCCAGTCTGCTGCTGGTGTGAATTTTCAGGCTCTCTGTGTGGCCAACACTGAAACCACTTTCAACACATGGAGTGATACTCAGCCTCGCTGAATCATGAAGTCATAGCTTTAAAGACTAGTTCATGAGCCATTAAGAAGCACATTACACAACCAGTTCAATGATGACAAGATAAAAAATGGACCATTTGATTAACAGAGCATCAGCCTTCTTGCTTCCTGTGACCTAGATAGTGATTCATAGACCCTGATCTCATAAATACTGAATAAAACTCACATCACATCTCCACTAAACAAACAAACAAACAAACAAAAAAAGTAAAAAATTCTTACGCTACAAATTTCACCCCAAATTTCCCAGTAGAATAGTAAGTTGAAACATCACAGAGGTTTTCATCTCTTAAATACCGCTTCAGGACTATAATTAGAAGACAAAGAGGAGCTCTTCAATGCCCCCTGATTTTGAATCGAGGATTTAAACACGCTACAGTGTGTAACCAGATCACCTCATGTTTTTCTTTCTAAACTGCTATAAGATCCCTAGCGAGATGATGGCTGATGACAGATGACAGAGCTTAGTGTCTCAACTGACTGCCCCAAAAGACCTGAAATCAAAAAAATACTATGAGTATCTTAATTATTTCCAACTCCTGTGTATCAGAAAAATCAGAGGTTTCTGCAACGTTTTAAACTCCAAAATTCCTTTAACAAGTTCAACAGAGCAGAGAAGCCTAGGTGTTTCAGAAGCAATATAATATATATTATACATATGCAAATTAAAATTTAATACACAACTGTTTCCCTTTAAAGTATGGTGAAAGGCTGTCTTTATGAGTCCCCATGATCATTATGTGAGCAATGACCGCACGGTTCATCTACTTCTCAAAACTGAGTTGATACCTCTCGTGATGTTCCCAATCATATGGCTTTAAAAAAAAAAAAAGTATCAGTGTAATCCTTCAGAAGTCTAGAAGTTTTAGATTTGCAATTTAGCGTGACCTCTGTCAAAGTTCATAAGGTCTCCATCTGTGTGTGAGTAACCGCGAGGCTACAGAAATATGGACCCCTAGAGCAGCTTGCTCCTGGCTACCTGCTGCTTCCAAAACACTGGCCAGACATCAGCCCCGCACTCTCCCAGGATCAAACAGAGGCTAACAGGCAGTGCTTATTTCATGCAAAGTTAGGCGCTAAACTGAAGTATATTGTATTTACGTCGCAGTGGTTTTCAGGGAATTTTTCTTTTTTCTTGAGCAGGTCTGTAGTCTGCCAGGAACAAAATCGCATTTGTTAACCTGATAAGCCATGACATTTCCAACAAACAAACAAAATCCTAAACTATATCAATTTATTTCCCCTCCAGAAAACAAAATTTCACTTCAGTATCTTTTTTTTTACACTGTTAAGACTGATGCAGAACTGCAGTTACAGTTATATTTTTCTTTTAAGTCAAAATATAATAAAAAATAATAATCAATGTTCCTTGTACCTCTATTTTTTCATTTCACTTGGCTGTATTCTTTGTACGATATTACATCAGTAGAAGCTCAATTTAAGATGCACTTCTTAGATTTCAATTTTGACACACTATTTTCCAGAATACATTCGTAAAAGGGAGTAGACTAGCATTTAACTTTGAGATAAAATGAAATTTGAAAAAATATATATTTGTATGCTTTATACGTAGCAAACACATATTTTTGACATTCAATTAATTTTTCAGTTAAATTGCAGTTATTGCCTAATGAATGCTAAATAATACGCACACTAAATAATCATCACATTGTCCACCACAGCTGATTAGAAACCACTATTTGAAGAAACTCTCATTAAGAAAAATAAAATAAAATTATAATCAGAAGAAAATACTCCACATACTGCCTGCCTCTTACTGCCTCCTTCTCTTCCTCATTCTCTGGATTACATCTGCTTTAAAACACTCCTAAATACACCAGATTTTTCATTAACTTACAAACTGTAGCCTACCTCCTAACCTGTCTTCCCAAGAAAACACAAAGAAGAAAAAGAGAATAAAGCTAATTTATAGAAAAAAAAATTTATAGCAGGTTAACGAACAGGATATCACACAACATTTTTACTCACTAAAAATCAGACGTTGGAATGCCAAGGCACAAAACCCTAGGCGATGTTTTCACTATAAATATTTACTGACACTAAACATATTCAGTGTTGATTAGCCTTTTTACAGTATTAAGCTTCTGTCATCTTGACGTCTGCAAACACAAATCTGCATTTATCCATGTAAACTTAATTGGAGTCCTACATGCCTCTCTGTAGATAAGCAGTTGAATATACTTAACTTGCTGATAATTTCGGATTGTGCTAAGTGGACTAGAAAGAACTTTATCTGCATACTTACTGATGGCTAAAACAACATATAGAGTACAGTACCAGGGGTTTCTCTTTCTAAAAAAAAAAAAATAGCAAAACTACATTATCACCAATCAATTTAAACGCTGAATAAGAATAAATGGTATGAAGTTTAGGAGGCATCCCAGTTGATTCCTTTAACCAAAAAATTTTTTAAAAAATTTAAATAGGGTCTGCACCGAGCATTATAAAACACTTATTACGTCACTCTCCACTTAAAACTCGAATATTATCATCTATTTGCACAGACTACAGGAAACACCACTTTGAACACACAAAAGTCCATTATTATTACTACTCAGCTAGCCTCCATGTTTGCAATTCCAAAAGTTGCCATAATATTGCCTAAAATCCTCAGCATTCAACTGTTTAATTGTCTTTCAAAGCCTGTGTTTTGCTTCAATTCACTTCAGAGTAGGCAATCTACATACAAAGTGCCAATGCAAAAGCAAGAAGAAAGGCCTTTTTAGCTTTGTAATTTTACTACACAAACATCCATATAAAGTTCTCACATAGGATCAGTATGACCAACCCTCAGAAATGAGCATATATTTCAATTTAAAAATTAATTATTTTAGATATTAAAGTCTGGAGCTCACAGAACACATAGACCAGAATAAAGGGGGGAAAAGAAGAGAGGAGGGGAAAGCAAATAATATATGGTAATATCCTAGAGTAAAAATCATTAGTTCAAAATGAAACTAGATTTTGTACTGCATGCACTTCTAAACTTCTTAATAAGATTAAGCAGTCAATTATTTATGATGTTAGCAAACACATATGAATGTTTCAATCAGTAGAATAATTGGAAGCAGAAGTTAAGCAGGCTTTGTCAAGAACAAGTGAAAGCAAATGGATGGCCATCCTGCCATCACCCTCTCCCCAGCCACCCCTTTACTCTAAAGGGGAATAGAACACCAAGACAGAGAGAGGTTCTCCTCCCCCTCTGCTCTGCCCTGGTGAGACCGCATCTGGAATATTGTGTCCAGTTCTGGGCCTCTCAGTTCAAGAAGGACAGGGAACTGCTGGAGAGAGTCCAGTGTAGGGCAACAAAGATGATGAAGGGAGTGGAGCATCTGCCTTATGAGGAAAGGCTGAGGGAGCTGGGTCTCTTTAGTTTGGAGGAGACTGAGGGCTGACCTCATTAATGTTCATAAATATGTAAAGGGGGAGTGTCACGAGGATGGAGCCAGGGTCTTCTCAGTGGCAAACAACAGTAAGACAAGGGGTAATGGGTTCAAGCTGGAACACAAGAGGTTCCACTTAAATTTGAGAAGAAGCCTCTTCTCAGTGAGGGTGCCAGAGCACTGGAACAGGCTGCCCAGGGAGGTTGTGGAGTCTCCTTCTCTGGAGACATTCAAAACCCACCTGGACGCCTTCCTGTGTAACCTCATCTAGGTGTTCCTGCTCCGGCAGGGGGATTGGTCTGGATGATCTTTTGAGGTCCCTTCTAACATTCAGATTGGATATTAGGAAACGTTTCTGCATGGAAAGGGTTGTCAGGCATTGGAACAGGCTGCCCAGGGAAGAGGTTGAGTCACCATCCCTGGAGGTGTTTAAAAGACACATAGATGAGGTTGTTAGGGAGCTGGTTCAGTGACAGTATTAGGCTAACGGCTGGACTCGGTGATCTTGAGGGCCTCTTCCAATCAAAATTATTCTATGATTGTTTTACCCCATACTGGAAGATCTCCCCCAGGTTGGTGGCTCCCTTCATCCCCCCTCATTTCCACTCCTCCTTGCTCTATCTTCTGCTTACTGTGTCCTCAAACGCTCTTTTTTACACTTTTCTTTCTCCCAAATGGTCCACTATATTCCTCTGTCTGCACAGCAAGCAATATCTCCACAGGTAACGGTTTACTTTACACAAAGACTGTTAATTTCATGTTACTGCTTTCTATTCAAATCAGCAGGGAAGATAAAAAGGAAACAGAGGTTGAAGGAAAGATTACAGGACTCTCTGCACTCTAGGATATGAGTTATCTGCCCAATCAGACCTCTGGTGAACTGATAATCGGTTCTACTTGCTGCATAAACATGCTCATTTCTTTTATTTAAATAAAGACAATTTTCATGCACACACTTTCCAGAATTTCATATTGGGTTTTATATATGCCTTTAAATGAACAGATTATTCAGCATCATAAATTAGATGACAAACACATGCTAAACCCTTAGAGAAACTGAGAAGAGGGAAATCACGCGCCATGTTGACACAATACTAGACACATTGAAAGGCATTCTTCCAATACTCTAATTTCTGTTGTTCAGATTAAATAAGAAGAAACAAAACCTTAAGTTTCTGAAGAAAGTGGCATAAAGTAAAAGAACTAACAACAGCGCAAGCTCACAAGAAACAACTCATGCCTCATCCCAACAACCAGTGTCTCTATGCTTGACCGACCTCTTGAACTCCTCAGTATTCACAGATTCTCCAGTAACCACTGGATAAAACAAAAAGGTTGAGACAGATCTGGGTTAGACCTTGAACATTAACCATACCTGAACTATACTGGAAGATCCACAGGTTAAAATGTTACCCAATTAGACCCTTCCTCATTCAGAAGACTCAATTGAGAGTTTCACTTCAGATCAGTTCTCAATAGACGAGTCTGTTCCTATCAGAATAATTTCTATTGTAAAAGCCCTTAGGAAATCATCTAATCCACCACTCAAAGAAGTGCTATCCTAGACTTTTACTTGTTCCTATTAATAACACTGTAGATACTACATGGGAAATAAGATGCAGATTACATACCCATGACTACACTGAATGTATCTTGAGTTAGTCGCATTGTTAGCATCTACCAACACCAGCCCAAATTGTAACAAAATGTTCAGGCAATAGGCATTTTCAGAGCATAACATTGTCACAAATACTATAATTTGATTTATTCAGCATTTATAATCAAGATACTTTTATTACAGGCACTATATGATGCAGTCTTGGCTGCTTAAAATATTATTTACTCAAAGTTTTCATAAGTCTGCTTCCTTTGCAGGTATTAGACTACATTTTTTGAAAATTTAATTAATTTCATTTCATTTGTGGTTTCATCAGGCAGATTTAACCAGGAGGAACAGCTGAACCATGGATTCAAGGCCAGGTAATACTTAGTCCTTGTCCAGAAAGACTGTAGTCTGAGGATTTTTTCTCTGTAAGTGGAACGGAGCTAAAAGGGAACAGGTAACTCTTGGATATCCTAAAGCTACGTCAGTAGAAATTGAATTTCTGCTCATACGGCCAGCAGACAAGGAGCAGCAGAGAAGGTCCTTGCACTTCACACTGTCAGCACGCCTCAGCCCAGCCTGGATGGGTCACCTCCTGGAGGGTCTCTGTGCTGCTTCAGTCTCTGCATTCTCTGCTGGGACTGCCACAAATGACATTATATGGTGGCATTTGTTCCAAGAGGACATTTGTCTTCAAGGAACTGGGTAAAGACCACTGATTTCACGCAGGTCAGCAAGCAACCATCAAAATATTAGTGACTGAAAGTCCTTACCAACTTTTGCCTGCTTTGAACTGGTGACACAGAAGTGATGGGAAAGACTCCATATTCCATTAGCAGTCCCTGAGCTACCCATTAGATGGTCCTTGACCTGCTACCGAGTCACCCCATCTCATTCCCACCCTATGTGAGTGAACAAGCATTTTTGTTACAGAAATGTTGCAATTCTTGGGAATTTAAATTCTCGCAGTGTATATTATCAGTACAATTCACGCAGACTTCAGCTGGTAACGCTCAGCTAAAATGCTTTGTAGCTCAGACTTGTTACTTATAGGGAAAAATACACTGTCTCTAAAACACAAAAACAAACATAAGAGCTGCTTCCAAGGCAATTGAGAGGGGGTGTGTGGTGTTTCAGAAACAGGAATATAGAACACACTATTCAGGAAGGCTGTGGTGATCTCTAAATAGTAATGTACAGGCTCACTATATAAAACTTAGTAACTTCTAAGCTAGGTAAATAACTATTCTATATCTTTTACCACTTAAAACAACTCAGTTATGGAGAAGACTTCACATAATGCACTTTCACATAAGATCAAGGTGGTTTAATATGGGTTTACATGGCACCTAACATTTTAAAACAAAAAATATACACAATCACTATAAATAATAGTGCACGAAACTGCTTTAACTTTTCTGATGTTTAATTATATTTGTCCATTTAAAATACCAATATATTACTACTTCTGCATCACCTGTTAGGCTTACTTGAGCTTACTGGATACAATTCCTCTGAACAAGAAGTTCTGTACATGTCAATGCAGTTCAGAACATTAAAGATAGGGACAGTTTCTACAAATTGCCCTATCAAGCATCATTCACACTAGGCAAATAAAAGAATGTTCTGGAAATTCACCTACTTTTGAAATCTGTGCTAAATTAAAACTTGTCCTTTGTAATACTTTTAAAAATTACATTCCCCCATATAGTTTATTTATTACCTCTTTCAGTGTTTAAATAGATTATGAGCTTTTTCACAGATGAAAGTGCTACAGAGTGCTACACTTAAATGCATACATGCATACTAATAAAAGACTAAAAAAAAATCAAGGATGCAAATTAGTAATTTTCATACGTAAGACATCATCTCCTTTGTAGGTATCTATATATCTATGTATAATACCTAAGAACAAACAATCAGGTTCCATCCATATTATAGCACACTATAAAAGACCATGCTCCACACACAATTCCAATATTCTCATTAACTATAATCCTTCTAACATAATTTTCCATTAATTCAAACTGAGTTTGAATCCAGAGCCTGTCTCCATTAAAAACAAAACAAAAATCCCCACACCACCTCACATCAGTCTAGCTATAGTGATATAACTTTCTCTCTCAAATTTATTCAGTTGATATACAGCATTGCTTTACATCAGCACATTGCACTGAAATAGTCTAACGGCTCAAGTTGCACCACTATAAATCCACTTTAAAGTTATGCAGTTCATTTACAACAGCTAATCCTACCACCTATCCAGCCACACTGTGATAGAGGGATGGTCATTTTCCCCTAGACAGATATATCTTTCTAGTCTGACACGGCATCTGTACTACTCAGCAGCATTAAAGCCAAACCAAGTTTTATAGAAACACTCATTTGATTATCTGTTATATGAGGTCCCTCCTGCTCCTCCTCCCAGCCATTCTGAGGGGGAACGAAATAAGCATTCCAAGTCCTTCTCCCACCTCAAACTATGGAACAACCTGCCCAGCAACCAAAAGAAGGAACAACAGAAGCAAATCTTCCAACTGTTTCCTTCCCACCTACCCTGGTTCTTCAAATATACTGACTAGTAATGAAAAAAATAACTTCCCCAAACACTCAGATTTTTGTCACATTACAGCTCCCTTCTCTAATCATCCCCAGGAAAAGAAAGGATAATAAACCAATTTTTTTCCCCTCTCCTGTGAGTTTTCCTTTTTATTTTCCACAAGACACAGAGGAAGATCTAAAGATTTCTTCTACACAAACAATGACTTCACCCTCTAAAACTCAAAACGAGTTAAAGTGGTCATGGTTGACTCACCCCTGCTGCTTCAAAAAGCCAGAACAGCTACTTCTAGGCAGTCAGTCAGCAAGAGCTGCAACGCATTCTGATCATCAGCCTACATCTGTATCTGCCCAAACTTAAACAATTACCTTCAAAATAAGTAATATATATATATATACACACACATACAATCAAATACTGCATTGTGATATTATTTGGCCATAATCAATGTATTAAACTCCTCTAAAAAAGCAACTACTTTGAATTTCTTACAGTGTAGTAGCCTTTTTTCCCCTCCATAACATAACGAATTATGTTACCATTTTGTGAAAATTACTATGAGTTTAAGGAAACAATTTGAATATTTATCTCATAATATTCAAGCAAAAACAATGAAAGAGAAAAAAAATGAAGTCTCTTTAGATTTGATGTATCTTCTCAGCTTAATTAACACAATCTTTTCCTGTTTTAATTTGCACTTAAGAAGTAGGAACTTTACTCAATTTGCTAATTACTACATTTTCAAGCTGTTTTCTTGAAATAGATGGCAGCCTATCACACTAGGAACCCAAATTTCAGTAGTTACCTCGAATTACGTAATTGTCTAAAGCCTCTTCCATTCTTTTCAGTGCTTCAGCTCTATTAGAGCCATATGTAATCAGCTAGAAGAAAAAAAATGTATTTAAGTTACCTAGAAATGAGATAGTTTGTCTCTGGATTCTGAATAGCATTTAAAACGAAAATGGTTTGTACAATTTCTGCAGTCACAAAGACATTTCTCGTACATTACTGTATCTATGCTTCAGACGGTCTCTAAGACATCAAGAGAAAACCAAGATCTCTTAACCCATTCAACGAAAGAAGACCAGAAACTTTTCCTTCATAAAACTCAGAGCATCTAAATCAGCTCCCTCCTCTTCTTTACACGCACAGAAAATTAGAGAAGAGGTTCAATATCCAGTTGACCCTTCTGACTTCTAATGCTCAACTGACTTCTAAGATTTAAGTGTGATTTTTTTTGACAGCTGAACTCCGACTATAATGTCGTATTTTCATTTTACCAGTATGTTCCTGTCAGAATCCTTCTAATAATCAGAAACTGCAAGACAAATAATCATGGTGTCAAAGATAAAAACCCATTTGTTTAGGAGTGACACTAAATTTCCCCTAGTCCACATCTTCCTTCAATTCTTCCCTAGTCCCTTGAGCCACGTTACACCTAGAACCTTTAAAATGCCCATTTACCAATCCTTCAACATACTCTCCCTCCTTTAAAAGATCTGTTTGTAAAATTAGTGTATCGTACCTTTAGAATATTGAAAAATAACAAAATAACCAACTCACTTTTGAGATCATAGGGTCATAGTAAATGCTAATATCACTTCCTTGTTGTATGCCACTGTCGACACGTACCTTCAAAAAATAAACAAAAATAATTATAAATGAGGGAAAAAAAATATTTCAACATGAGATCAAATCTACCTGGCAGGCTTAAAGCATGATGCCCATGAAGCTTATCACATATATTTGTTCCCCTTGAAGAACAAGAGTAATTATTTGCTTTCAGAGAAGCTAGGAGGGGGGAAGGGAAGCTTTATCCACCAGGAAAAATACTTGCAAGCTATTCTCCCCTTTAAAAGGAAACATGACTGCAATCTTCAGCTGAGAGTTAAAATTCTCTTTTGTTCTCCTAGAATGTACAGTAAACACATTAAATTTGATCTAACAACTTAGGTTGTTACACACACTAAACTCCAACTCTCAACACACCCAGTTCCGATTTAATCCCTGTAATAAAACAGTCGTAATTATTCTTCTGACTGACACCTGGCATGAAGGATGCCCCTTATAATCACATCCTTTCTGCATCTCTGTGTAATCACGTCCCCCACGTTCTGCTGCAGCCCTTCCGAGGGCTCCAGTAGGAACACAACCAGGGAGCGTTCAGCAGGGACTTCGGAGCTCTGCTTATCAGCTCCGTAGGAACACTGATCCTGTGGTTTTCATGTCTGTAACACTTTCCTTCTTTGCCTCACCCTCTCAACTGTAAAACATTTTTTTTTTTTCTGTTGCTGCTCTTCCCCGAGGCTTTAATGTTTACACAGCTTTTTCCATGGCTTCGCTTTGTAAGGACGCAGCCCCAATTAAAGCTCTGATACCGCAATATTCATGGAAAAAAATAACACAAGTTCAAAAATTTCTTTTGAAGAGGCTGATTGCTGTTAACCAGGCAAGAAGTTAGTTAGTATATTGCTGATTCTTGTTTTCATCTCTCGGTTTGATTTCATCACTGTAGCAATGAGGTTAGCCATATAAAACTTTTCAAATGAGCAATTTCTGAGGAATAAATATTTATTAAATTGCTGCTTTTGAGTGCTGGAATCTGAAATATTTTTTTCAAAACTAATCAAAATAACTCGAAAGTGATAAACGCATTCTGGGGATCATAAGGATGGAGGGCTCTAATCAAAGCTGTTGAAGCAGCGGGGCTCCGATATACTGGGGGTGGGAAAGAGGGTCCTGGAATCTCACTTAAATCTTCACCTGTGGGAAGGAACCTCTGTAATAAACAGCAGCTCATCTGTCTGCAGCAAGGCAGAAAAGGTCAACGCAACGGCTGTTAGGCCTTTAATATTTTAATTTAGGCAATTATCAAGGGACCATATGTAGAACCTCTTGTCTACAGAATACACATGAGGGCATGATGATGACTTTATTATCCAAATGACATAAAAAGATGCCCTAGTAGGTGTACTCACTTTCTTCCGTAAGAAACACTCTCTGACCAGTTTTTATGATGTTCTTTTTATTTTTAAAAAAGCATATACTTACTTGCATATTTGCATTTATATATTTATGCTTATATCTGCATATATTGTTCTTATATATTTATGTTTATTTGTATAGCATATCTATTCATACGTAAAGGTAGTAGCACTTCTGTAGCATTTTTATCACATCTTATCTGAATGTGCTTTATCTATGCTTAACTAGGCCCCCCGCTACCCATATCAGGTACGTTTAACATTAGCTACTGATGAGAAGGTAGTTCAGACATGTCGTGATTACAGAAGAAACATGCAGTGTATTTCCCAGCTCCCCTTCTTGTAACTGCTAAACCATCCTCCTTCCCAGGATGTCTGCCTATATGTAAAGTCAATGCATACACTCTCATATTCAAATCAGAAAAAAACAACTTATGTACTCAATCCTAGATAAATCCCTCGCCCACAGTTTTTTGCAGCATACGGAAAATACATTTATAAGATGTGAAGGTATGACAAACATACTCTACACATACTTGAATTATACTGTGACTTTTGGCTCCAAAGTAGCACCTATAAAGTGATTACATGCAAGTGTTCAGGGGTGCTTATATGTGCATGTAAGTATTTATACAGGTATACCATATTTTAACAAAGAAAGAAGCACCATGTTCTAAGAAAATTACAGACTACAAGACACAAAACCAGCCAGTATTATTCCTACCTATGGCTAAGAAATAACCCCTCACACAGCCCTGCACATCAGTTCCACCAGCCCGAGCAGATGACACATGGGCACAGGTAGACAATCAGAGCTAACCCGAAACATGGAAGAAATGAATTGACAGTGCATTGGGCAATCCACTACTCGTAAGCCAAACTCACTGTGACATGCTACAAGTCTACACTAATTTTTTTCTTAAGCCAACTTGTTGACAATTCTAAAATCTAAAACACTGAAAACAAACACTGTGGCACAACAGGCCTGTAACGCTGAACTCTTTTAGTCATATTAATTTTGTTCTTAGCAGCATGACATTCTCAGGAGAGAAATTAGTTTCGCAGTGGCAGAAAATATGTATTAAGACACCAAACCATGAGCGTCGACACAAAAATAGCTGTTCTATTTTTAATACGACAATGGAAGTAAACAGAACGAGAACAGCCCAGGCACTCCATACGAGCTCCTCAAACCATTGCTCTGAACCCTCCAGCGTAATTAGAGTTTCTTTCTTCGGTACCACGACGGACCACGTGAAGCAATCAGGCATCTCCCACCCTTCATTTTCAATTCACCTCTCCGCCTAAGCACAACTCCCAGCCCACCCCGTCTACCTGACAAGTGACAGCCCAATCTGATTAAATGCTTGCAAGGGAGGGGACTCATGGGCCTCCATGACAGGCCAAAAGTGATCACCATGGAGATACATAATTACAGCTGTCAACGCGTCTACTGTCCTGCTGGCATCAATTTGATTGCTCCCAGCAATAATGATAGACAAAGCTTAGTGTGCACTCTCCTGCACCCAATCTCTTTATCTATTCCGTGGTCCATTTAGCTGACATGCAACATTCACACAAGCAAATAACAGCAGTAAGCAGAACATTCAAGGCATTTTAATTGTTTTTTCTTTGTATGGATGGCTCACGAGCGCAAATGTTATTACATAAAACTCCTGCTGCAGCATTAATTGAAGAAAGATTTGGTGGGACAAAGACTGTAGGGGGTACAGTTTGTCCATTATCACTTGTACTTTCAACAGGTCTCACGTTTGGAAAATTGCAAATTGCAAAAACTTGCAAGGGCAAAATGTTTGACATCCTGTTAGCTGTTACAACATGGTGAAAACTTCTAACAACGGCTGGAGTATTCATTATAAATTCTTATTAAATACTCTCTTTGTTTCATTAAAAAAAAAGTTTAGATACATCCAATGATACCTTTTTCACTCATCTCCTCTTTAAGATCACATTGTGCCTTTTAGATCTTCAAATTTTTTTTCTGCTTTCAGGCTTTGAACACAGCATGAAGCCTTAAAGACCAGAAAGGGTCAGGTCCCTTTGGAAAGTACATGGGCAAAAACAATTTAAGAAGCAAAATAAATCATATATCAAATAACATCTCCACACTCAAGATTCCTCCTGTAATCTTTCGCTATTTTCTGTGCAGGCAATCAGACTGAATAATCGTATTCACAGATGGTACAGCCTTGTCATTCCGCTGACTGACACAGTGTCATGTATATGTGCACTTACGGCTTAGACTACCTTGATTTTACAGCAAGGCTGTGTCCTTGTTCTTTACACGTGGCAGAAAACACTGTTTGTTAAACAGCTGTTCCATATAGTTAGAATGCATCCTGAAACGTGTAATAATAAGCTGTAGCGAATTTCCTCTTTAAAGTCTGCAAAACTGAACAGAAACTACTGGCAGCTTCAAACTGGTGTCCCCAGTTCACTGTGCTTAAAGAGCTGACTCAGCATTTTGCTGTCCTTACTGAACACCACAGCATTTTTACTAAAGCTGCATTTGAAAACCTTAAGCTGAAAGTTATAGAACATTAACAAAGTATGTCAACACATAACGGTTTCCTGTTATACCAAATTTGAACATTTTAAACTCAGTTTGGAACTGTACAAATCTTAAGCAGTTTTTCAGGTTGCACAAGTATTACCATGTCCTGTCCCCTCCCAGAAAAAAAAATGGAAGAAAGGCCTGATTTACAAAGCCGCTGAGTACTTATAGTCCAAGTCTGTAAAAGAAACACTCGGCACCTACAAAAACCAGAACCAAGTTACTTACGCTCGGCAAATGCAAAGGCTCCTGATACTGAGACAGTTTACCAATGGATGGCAAGCCAAAAGATTTGTAGGGGTCCTGAAATAAAATTCAACATGAGACAGCATTCAGCTTTTACAGATGCAGAGAAGATAATATTAAAAAGCCTGAAGTCTAACAGAAACAACTGCTGGAATACCTTTGTTTTCTTCCCCAGAATTACTTGTGTTGAAGTACATTTCTTCAGAGCCCTGTGACTCCAAATAAAGAACTGGAAGCATATACATTCTCTTTCACCACAGTCAAAAAGCAGGAAAGAAGTGTTCTCCACATAGCTACAGTACACCACCAAAACATACAAAGATGACATTTTGATTTGCTACATTGTGCCTTGGAAGACGGACAGGAAAGTATTCAGAAGGGTAGAGTTGAGAAGAGAGCATAAGGAAAAAAATTTCTAACATTAAAAGGCCAGTTAGAAATTCAATTATCTTAGAAAACCAAGCCAACCTTTACACCTTTGGAAACTGTAAATCTCCTACATAATGCAATACCAATATAAACTTAACAGAAGAGCAAATAAATATATCGCCTACGGAATAACCAAACTCATGGCAAAGTAGTTGGGTCCATTGCTTATAAATGCGAGGCAATCTAAGTCAAACAACAAAAAAAGTTCAAGCATCAGTGTCCTGGGTTTGCTTACTTCAGGGTAAAGCCTATTCAGAACACGTTCCATGCCAATCACTGGGCAAATATTTATTCTTTATCCAAATAGTTGATATAACTTGTAATCAGTAGAGTGCATTGAAGAGTATGCGCACATCATGAAGAGAAAGAAAAAAAAATGCCATGGGTCACAAAAGCCATAATAGTTAGGAGAGGGAAAAAACATCTCAAGGTGCTGAACTGTTTTTTGAAAAGCACAGTTACCTACAACATTCCTCAAACAAAGTGAAGGAAGCTAAGCACCATTTTTCAATTAACAAATCTTTCTTTTCATCTATCAAAAATGACAGTAGAAAGATGTTTACCTTGAAATGTCCTAAACATGCTTGAAAATGGGGTTTATATTTTGAAAGCATTTTGAAGGTGAGATAGAGTCATATCATAATTACGATGTCCTGGAGTGCACTTTGAAAGTTTGCCTCATAAACTGTAGTTTTAGAAGATAGATAACTTGCTTTTCCACCAACCTACTAAAATGTTTTAGTACAACAAAAATTCTGTAAGCCATTGAATTTCAACTGTCTTTTTAAGACAAGTTTCAAGTATACAAGTTGAGAAAGCTGGAAACACTAGTAGCAAATAACTCCAACACTGATCATTAAATGTGAACAGAACATACAGCAAATGTCCCTGGAACTAAACTTCAGTTCTCTTTTAGTGCTTCTAATTTTGATTTTCAGAAAAAAAAGGCATGTTGAAATATATACTGTATTTTGAATTTTTAAAAAATAAAAATTCTACAATTCTACAAAAGCTCTTTAACCATTTGTGTTACATACTCTAAATCATGACTTCCGTACGATATTCCTTGACTTCACCTTGGCACCTATCCACACCTGGGTATTACCGCTCCACGATTCAACCACCTCCCCTCCTCCCCATTACCACTCATTTACCTCAGCATAAACTCGACATTCAACCGCCCAGCCGTTGATGGGAATATCAGCCTGTTTGTGCCTGAGAGGGTAACCCTTAGCAACACGGATCATTTCTTGGACTAAGTCCAGGCCGGTAATGCATTCTGTGACGGGATGTTCAACCTGCAAGGTCAAGAACTGTCAGTCAGTAGGTAAAAAAAAAAAGCCACACCGCCACACACAACCACTCTCTGTAAACAAACACAGATAAACAAGAAATCAGATCAGCCAAAGAACAGACAAAGAATATGTTCCCATCTTGGGCTTTTGCCCAAAAATTTAATTTCTACTTGACAAACTCAGGCAAACACTGTCTTTGCAAGGAAACTCCAAAAAATAAGATAATTAGCAGATTACAATAACTAGGAGCAGCATACAAAAGGAAAACTATAGAAAACACAGAGGGTTTGGGGTCTTGCGGGGAAGGGGGAGTTTCCATTTACTTTACAAATTCAAATGCACCTGGTGACGACGAGTTGATTTTCCTTTGTTCAGAAGCTTTGCCCATTCGAGTTTCTTTTGAAAAGACTCACGCTGTAGCCATAAATATATTTTAACTGAAAATCTCAAAGTAGCTGATAATCAACCCATTCTGCTACACTTAACACGGCACGTACAGGAGCCGCTTACAATTTTCCATAGAACCAGCCTACCCTAAATCTCACCCATTCGCCTGCTTTCACTAACCTGTCCTGACAAGCAACCAGATTAGCGTAATCTTGCATCAGCGCAGTGTAGCAGAAACGAGCAGATGGATCCTGCAATTTTTTTTTGTTTTCTTGCGCGCCCCCCCCTCCAGACTGATCTGTTTAGTGCTTAGCATGCACAATAGCTGGGCCGGACCGGCAGAGTCGCTCCGCGCTCTCAGCAAATTGCTGCTAACAGCTCTGGACGATGCTGCCACGGGAATACCTGTCGTGCGCGCCAACCCCGGCATTTGTGTACAAGCACGCACGCCTTTCTCCTTAAAACAGGGATGCAGACAGACACATTTATTAACTCTAAATAACCTTTAAGTAGACATAATACAGTATAAACGGACCTAGAGACAGGAGGGCCCAGCACGTAGGCGAAGTAAAAGAGCGGCACGCTATAAAGCAGGGGCGTCAAGCTCGTTTTCACCGGGGGCCACTTCGGCCTGGCTGTTGCCTTCGAAGGGCCAAACGTAATTTTAGAACTGTATAAATGTAACTACTTCTACATTTATACAGTCCAAAAATGACATTTGGCCCTCTGAAGGCAACAGCCAGGCCGATGTGGCCCCTGGTGAAAATGAGCTTGACGCGCCTGCTATAAAGCATGTTCTTCACACAAAGACAGCTGTAAGTCTTCCCATATAAAAACGGCAGTTCTGTCATCATTTCTGTCATAAAATGTTGGTGCTCCAAGGGCCAAAATACCTTAAGAAAATGCACTTCGCAATGGTTTCTCTATCATGAGATGTCATACCACGTACATTTTGTGACACAGGAAAAGGTCAGTGACTAAACCACTTGTCTTTCTTCCCTCGAGCGCACTAGTATTAAGAAAAACATTTAGCCATTATAATAATCTCATGGGTTATCAGAACAAGATGATGCTTCGGTCTTTAAGAAAAAAGCTTTGTAAAAATAAACAGATGGCATCCATAATTAGCCCTGTGTGTGCTGTGAGTTTGTTTAGAGTTTCAACAACATTTTAAGACGTTTTGACATAATTTTAATGACAAATCATCACTGAAACAAGCACCTATTCTTTGAAGGATAAAAGTGACATTAAAATGGGAAACTGATTATACAGTTTAAGGATGTACCTTTGGGATTCAATCTTGATTCTACCTAACACATGATATTCTCCAGCATGTCAAGCTTAATAACAGTATTTGGAGAACCTATGAAACATCTCTGTGTCTATCCTGCAGTGTTAAATTGAAGCAATTCAATTTCTATTAAGACTCGAAGTTTCTATTAAAACTCCCTAAGTTTTAATAGAAAGTTACTTATCACATATTCATATTTGGACAACAGGACTTATTCTCTCATTTTGGAATTTAAGTTTTAAAAATATACCTTTGAGTGTAGAACATGTTTGGAATTGTAACATTCCACATAATTAAAACACTTTTTCCACCCCCCAACAAAGACACTTGCATTATTTAGTTATACTGTCATTTTTCTTGGATAGCAATTGGCATTCCGGATCAACAGCTTCATTGTCGTTTGCAGTTTTATTGTTGATGATCAAAATAGGATGGAATGTTTCTGGAAAGAAAAATATTTTTGTTGTTTGGTTCTTACAACTCACAAACATTTATTTAATCCGTTCTTCAGTACAGATCTTTGACTTGGTCAATATTTTCTTCTGTTCCTTCAAAATACTCCCTTTGTGTCCGCATACAAAACAGCATTCAGAAAATATGATGTGGAAAATTTTTTGAGGTTTTTTTTGGAATGAGAAGTTCTACTTCTTTTAGGACTGTGTTTCAACCAGTGCTGTTTAGGTATAATGTAGACAGTACCAATCATGCCACTAGTTCTGGGGTACCAAATACATTTTAAATGCATTTTAGTATACGTTAAGACCATCAGATGACAAAAATGGGGTAGAAAACAATTTTTACCTTGAATTTTTCCTAATTGTAACTTTAACCTTTCAGAGAGGTATGCAGCTCAAAGTACACTTGTTTTAGCATTTGCATTTTTCTTTTGGCCAAAGGAGGGTAAAAGGGGGTCAGTACTTTTAGCATTATACAAATACGCTTCAGCATACAGTACAAAAGGGCACTAACAAAGCAGTAATGCCATATCCTGGTTAAACAAGCACTCTGCAATGAGGTTTTGGAGGTGCAAGAATCCACCCACAGAGAGATACATGCAGGAAGCGAAGAAATTAGACCCCATTCTCCTTTCTTCCCTTCCCAAAAAAACAACACACAAACATCATAATTCCATATCGCACTGTGGAGAAAACTCCACAATAACTGTTGCAGCTATTTGACTAAAGTAATTGTTTCATCTGTTTTTAAATTACTATTAAATGCTAGGCTTTAAATGCTTTCCTCTTCTACTTTTCACCCTTCTACTTCAGGTGTCACTTTTGTTTTGCCTGCCTCTTTTACTTTCTTCTATTAATTTTATGCTATACCTCTTCTTCAAAAGCCTTTACTTGCCATTTTATGGAAGTCAAGGACTAAGTTGTTGAAGAGACACATGCCAGAGTGGTCACAAACGGAGCTGAATCACACTCAACTGATCACCTCTTTTAGCTTTGGGCCATACTCAATTTTGCAGTCAGCTGATCTAAGATCTTCCCAGTGAAGCCCCAGTCGATACGGTAACAGACAGTGGTGGTACAGTTATACCACAGTGGGTAAATTCACACATTATCTCTGTCCTTTACAAAAAGGGCAAAAACAGACATGTCTTCAGCAGTCTACGCATCATAGCTGTATCAAGGCAGCTGTACCTTATTCTCAACAGGACAAGCAGAAAAACTCATCAGCAATAACTCTCTATTAGTCAGCTGCCGAAAATACCACCTTTACTAACAGTTCCTTTATTTATACCAAGTCTGGTCATAAACAATTTATAACACGTCATCATTTCAACACACTTAAGTATGATACATACCTCCTTTAAAAAAGTCTTGCTCCCCATTTTGTGATCCACACACACTTCTTTCTCTGAAAAGTGCCACCTATATTCCTGCTTTCAAGTCCACAAAGCCATATCCATTATGGCCAGCAATATCCACATGGGTTAAAGGACAAAGTGCTTTCCCTTCATACTGGCTCTGCTCTTCTTCAGACATCTCACAGCAATCAGACTCCCTGTGAGCATTACCAGTGGTTTTGCTTGCCTAACCTCTTCCAGTTTATACAGCAAGAGACACTGGTAGCAAAGCCTGTAAAATTATAACTAAATCCGAGTTTACAGATGGCGAAGCAGGTACAAAAGAGCTATGGGAGCCCACCAACATCACAGTCCAGTTAGCATCCATCCCCAGAACAGTAAGGAGAAGCTGCTAATTCTCCTCCTGCTCTGTGACTGCCAATGGTCTTAAAGCTTCACCATACCGGGGTCCATCCACAGCTACAAAAACAGTCACACAGTTTCTATGAACAGTTGGAGCCAAGAGTTAAATTAGCAATAACTGCTCCCCTTATATTCAGTGGAATAATTTGAGAACACATTTTCCTCAAGACCATCAAGGTACTCATATCTAACAGCAAACACTTCCGGTTACTCGCACAGATTGCTCTCTTGCCCCTGTGTGCACAAGCATCGAGTTACTCACACACCAGCTGGAGCATTCAAGCAGACCACAGCAGCCAAGAAATCTAAATTTCAGTAAACTTAAAACTACAGCCTATGTCATCCCTACTACTGTAAGTCCCTAGCTGGTGTCATATACTCCTTTACATTCAGATAAATAATCTCAAAACTAACTTTCAACATACACCTCAGTTTCTAGGAAACATGATTCACGTGGAGTCCCACAGGCTTTTCTGCTGCAGCCAAATCCAGTATCAGTCGACCCAAACCCACCAACTTACAGATACTCCTCAACATCCTTTATTTTCAGTAAGCCTGGTTTCTATTTTGGAGAACTGAACAACAGAGGGGCACACATGTTCTGCTCTTCAGACACACCAGCTTCCTGACTGCTACGAGCAGGAGCACTCTGGGGTCACATCATCTTTCCACAAAATAATTCACATGTATATGGATGCGGTTTGGGACCAGGCGGTAAAAAACAGCTTTTCAGAAAGGCGGCTGGACAACAGACAATGTTTAGATTAATGTACGGAAGGAATGGAAAGCACACAGGAATACGTAATGGGCAACCTCCTATGATGTCCTTTTCTATAGACATAGTATATAATAACAGTTGCTTTTTATTTTCTGATTTATTGGTCTGTCAAAGAACTGAGTGCAACCAGAACTACAAAAATTTCCATAAACTAAGATGCTTGGGGTAGACTTCTTTTGCTGTTTCCTAAGATATTGCAGAAACAAAAACTAATGCACAGACACTCGGTTTCAACTAATTTTTTAATCACAGCATACAACATCTTTGAAAAAAATATTTAATCTACATCATAGGAAGTTATCTTGGAATAATCATTGTTTCAGTTTTCTCAATTTTTCTTTGCAAGGACTTGTTTCTTTATTGTACTGGACAGATGTGGGCAAGAAACCAGTTATGTAGCCTATAAATACTGAATCTGTGTTTTCTGTTTTAAACAAACACCACATACTTTATATCAACAAGTTATTCAGCTCACAATTTCAACATAATTCTCCCAATCGACGTCCTGCACTTAAAAAAAAAAAACCCTCACAATTCAGTAATCCTGTACAATTTCCTTTCCACTACATACTCCATGTAAGAAGATGAAGTAACTTGCACCCACAAAACCTACACTTTCTTTCCTAAAAGATGCAATTCCTGCTTTCACTATATTTAGCAGCACTACTAAAGCCCTCTCAGAGCACTCAGTTCAAGGTGGCTCTGATCACACTGCAGCCATTCTTCGGTTTTCTTTACATCAAATTCACCAAAGGAACAAAACTAATGTACCCTTTGAAGAATGATCTTTTGTTTCACTACTTATTAAAAATGGAGGGGAGCCTCCTTTCTCTCTTACTTTTTTTAATAGTATTCCATGATAGTTATGTGGTAATGTTGTCTCTAAGATATCACTCCATGCCCTGGCAGCACTGTTAATGGCATCTTTCAGATTCAATGACTTACACAAACAATGTCGTTCTCTTCTGTCAACAACAATTAGCAATGCTTTTCTGTAGTTCTTTTGGGAAGCCTGAAAAGCAGACAACCAGTAGCTACATAATGGAAGTTGCATTAGGAGGCAAGAATGTGGCAAAAATCTGGTTAACTGTTGTCGGCTGACCCTCTTGTGTGAAGAAGTGTTGTCTGGCAGCAAAATCACCTTTTCTTTCGGTTCTAAAAATGGCCATGAACAGCTGGTATAAACTGTGTGCAGAATGGATTCTGGTGGGCTTAGGGGATTGGTAATGGGATAAGAGACCTTTCACCTTTAGGTCAGTAGTTCAAATTCAGCCCAGGTTAGCAGCAATTGAAAGTCTTTACCATCTGACACTGTTCGTTAGCCTATTTAAAATGACTGAAGCAAAGTGTCACAGTAAAACAAGATTCCAAGTATTAAGAAATATGAAGAGTCTCGGCAAACAGCAGAAACAGTCGCTTGAGACTTTACTTTGAAATCCCGCCATTCAGACTCCGCCGAAATCTCCTCCTCCAACTCCTGACAGCCCTTTTCACTGCTCCCATGCTCCTGCCCACCACCAATCACACTTCATGCTCCAGACACTTACAGCGAGACAACAAAACCACCTCTTGCCGTCCCATGGGTCTGCTACGGACACCAAAGTCACCACCTCTCTGCGGTTTCAGCCAGCAACCCAGGCTCAGCTCATCGCTTTCCCATTTAGATTTTGCCGCTGCTGTTTATATAGTGCAGCTGCAATATTTTCCAGCGCTCCTCTCCTTCGCTGAGCAAACGCGTAGCAGGTGCTGCCTAATGATGTGCAACAGAACACAGATACCATTAAGAGACTGCCAGAACCAAGAGCGTGTAAGTAGCGGAACTCCCGACAATCACCAACAGGATTTCTGCGTGCTTCTAGACATTTCCCAACCATGCTTTTTAATACTTTTATGAGGGAGGAATAAAGAGACGTGCTGCATGTAAAAATTCTTCCTTTTACATGAGGCACAGGCTGTTTTGTACAAAGACAAAGCTCGGGAATATAACATTTTCCAAAGATCAGTAAAATCTGATGAAAACACTGGAAGTGATGAACAAAAACCTTAACACTGGGTAATATTTTACAGGTGTATTGAAGTTTATTTACATTCCCCTTATGCCTTAGAATCAATTTAAAAGAATTTGAAAACTTTTACAGAAAATATACTCTCACTACAATTAACTGTAAAAGAAAAATATAGAGATATGCTATTTGCTTTCAGTAAATCTCTTACAAACACATCAACACAGTATTCCACAAAACTATTCTATTCCCTAAAAAGTTGTGACCAACATATTCAAACTGTCACATGAGGAGAAAACACACTGCTACTAAAACTACCACATTTCTCAACTCCACCATGCTGAATACAGTCCATAGAAATGATCTTTTCAATCGGACTACTCTAAGCAAATGTGGTCCTGTCTGGAGGAGGAAGGGAGTGCTCACTTGTTATTTAAATGGCACCGTGTGTGAGGGAGGCAGAAGGTCAGGAGCAGACGTGAGACACAGACACACAACCTGTATTCGGGGTAAGTGCTCTCGTCATGCTGCTTGTTGCACTTCTCTCAGTTCTCCTCAAGACAACGAGAGATGCTTCTCATTTCAAGGTACTACAAACTTCTAGAATACGTGATATTTTCCCTTTGCTGTCACCAACCAATTCATATGGAGGAAGCTTAGCCACACTGCATATGCATATGTTAACATACATTTTTTATTTACAGACCGTAGACTCCATAGAGAGTCAAAGAGGAGCATTTCCAGTCTTCCAGGGAAAAGCAGAAGAGACTTTCCTGGTGAAAGCCAGCATTTCTGACAGTAGTGTTATAAAGAGATTTTGATACAATTTGGAAGTTTAAAAGGCTATCAAATCAAAGGGGTCAGAAACTTTTTATCTATTTCAAAGCTCTTCTTTGGCTATTTTGGATTATGACTGCCTTTGATTATGCTGATGACAACTAAGTACCAGAAAGCACAACGCAGGGTGAGGACTTATAAAGAATCAGATATTCAACATCTGGTTTGCCTCAACAATCCTAACCACAGTAGCTGCCTGAAAACCACTCCAAAAGTGCCCTAAATGACAATGTACAGTTCTCTTGTAGCTGCTAGGGCAGGCATTTCTATGTTTTGTTGTGAAAAGCAGGAATAACTAGTTTTGCTGTGCAATTATCCAATCTCCTGCCTTGTACTTACTGGCTAGCCTCTGAAAGATGGCAGAACAGCAGATACAACAAGAAGTACATTGCCAACAGCAAAGAATAAATCATTCTAGCTGAATCACTTGGAGGGAGTGAAACATCTGTAACAGATTTGTGTAGCATACAAGAGACACAATGGAGCTGATTCACCAACTTTTTTTGCTTTCCAACCTCATATTTTATTGCAGTAACACTTAACACAAAAATGAAATAAAATATAAACTTCCTGTAAAGTGCTACTTATATTTTTTTGCAGAACTATATGGCAGAAAAGGTATATTCCCAAAGAGTTTCTCAAAGAACAGCCAAATAATAATACAACCCGCAATTACAGCAAAATAATTTCCAAAAACCACTGGAAGGTATCTGACAGATGCACCAAAGGGAAGGAGGGGAAAAATCAGCAGGCAGTGTGAAGTACTGGACACAGTTTAGCTAGCTTTATGCAAGTACATTCTGAAGTCTGTATCTAAAGAAAAAAGGCTACAGTCATCCGATTAGAGATTGCTGAAATGTTGAAACAGACACAGGAAATTGCATAATTTAGTAGACATGTTCAGATGATGCTGCCAGGTAGCTGTGTCTGTAATGCACAGTGACAAAGACCTTAGGAGATCATTTATGGATCAGATGTCCATCATCTAGGAAAGTCCTTTCAACTGTGGAGCGTTCAGCAAAAACAGGGCAAGTAAGCCTATTAGCCACTGTTCACAGTTAAGAGATGCAAAAGGAAAAGACTGAAGCAATATAGGGACATCTGGAGACTCTCCCGGTTCTGAAGTTAAATCTGTACAAGCGTCATCAGAGTTTCTATGTTTGGCTCTTAATAGAAGGGAGCAAGAATGAGGAGTTAGTTGCATAACTGTTAGCTAAACAGAAAGTAAAGCTTGACACCTGGGAGAAGTGACAGATCCATCGGGTAAGTCTGGGGAAGAATCAGAGAAAATTATTACTCTCCAGCCTCAAGCTGAAACGCTAATTAGAGACAATACACAGTCAGGATAGAGGAATTAGAGAATATCTACACAAGTACTGTAATTTAAGATTAGTAAATTTCTTTAAGAGCTGGAAAGAATGAGTCTGCTATTACAGGGGATTGTCAAACTGCTTAGGCTATCTTTCAAAAGGAGTCTTTAAAGTCATTAAAGATGGAATTGTCAAAGCTTTCTTACTACATATGTGGAGACCTCTACAATTAAGCAAGTTTGAGGTTTGGGACTTTGAACACTTACCATGATGCATTGCAGGGGGAAGACACCACAAAACAGCAAAGCTAACATCTTAAAAACAAATCACAAAAAGAATCAACTCCAAGGATACTCCACCACTAATTGCATTTAGGAACTGACAGATAATTATATACTACAGCAAGGAAAGGTTTTTGAGCTTCTGGTGGATTATGCAGAAAAACACAAACGAATTTTCTTCTACGTAAACAAGAACATGGACAGTCGCTAAACAGTGTTCTCTCAAAAACTACAAGATTGGGAAAAGTGTAAAGAACACCACCAAAGAGACAGAAAATCTCCATAGTATTTTAATGAACTACACACTGACATTAACAACCACCCTCTCTAACTGAATCGAAGGCAGACCAGATGGTGCCTAGCAAACTCTAGCGAAAACACATGAAGTATAACCGTCGCGACTAATTCCAAAAGCACCGCTGCCCTGCAAGGGAAATCTTACCAGCAGCCTTCCCCTGGCACAAGGGAAGATTGCAACACCCCCATTCCCCTTCCGTACCCCAAATCATCTCTCACTTCTTTACTCAAAGCGTATTTACCCAACAAAGTCATGAAAGATGTCAGAATTATGAGGATCTCTTCACGTTCTACCCCTCCTGCCCACATGTACAAGCAGCAGGGAGGACACAGCCCTGACAAAATGTTGCTAAAACAGAGTAAAAAGTTAAGCACTCTATTCCTTGATTCCACATTTCAGTCTTACTGGCATTATTTAACAAAGTGAGAAGAGGAAAACAAAGATGATGGAACTGAGTTGAACTTGCTTGCAAGCTGAACTTTCTTCCTGCCTCTGAGAATGATATCCAGACTTTAAGTTACGTGCCTGTTTTCTTAGAAATGTACTACAACAGTCAAAAAAGAGGTAGAGAGGGTTTTCCATAAAACACTGCTTGTCCATTCATCCACAGTGTACATTAAAACGGCTACCACTGACTACACATGTTGTTACAAAAATCCTACACCATGTCAGCATGCTTTTTACACAGTTGCATTCCAGTCACCATTTCAATCATATGCAGATTGCTAGTGTTTTTATTGCTGATATACGCATATAGTTTTAATCGCCCTCCTAGAGGAACTCAGCAAGCCATCATCCAAGTATGAAAAAATAAAAAAGAAACTTCAGGGACCAGTGGGGAAAAGCATCAGAGCACAGTGGCTAGCCACTTACTGTGAACTCACAGTGGCACTTAACAGTGACCTCTTGCAAGGTCTTTAGGTCAAGTGTAACAAAGAGCAAAAGCTCTGAATGCTTGAGTGCTGTGCAAGGGCTCACCGCTGCAAAGTCTTGTATACGCTGGCTTATTTAAGTGAGCAGATCTTTTGAGTTCAGTGGGAAGTGCTCACGTGCGTCAAGTTAGCTATGAGTAAGTCTTCGCAGGAGCAGACCCCTAAGTATGCAAGGAGGTTATGTTCTGTTTTTTTAAATAACACTTTTCTGAATCTGGAGAGCTGTTTTTCTTACCTGAAGTCTAGTATTCATTTCCAAGAAGTAGAAATTCTTACTGGAGTCCACAAGGAATTCTACTGTTCCAGCAGAGGAATATTTTACTGCTTTGGCAAGAGCTACTGCTTGTTCTCCCATTGCTCTTCGAGTTTCAGGGTCTAGAAAAGTGCTACAAGAGAGAAACAATGCCTTTCTTTAGTTAAAAAAAATATTAATTAAATCATTTCATCTTCTTCTTAAACTACCACCAAAACAGGACAGCATTATTTAAGTTATAAAAACATGTCAAGACTGTAAAATGTATGCCTTTACATTTATATTGTTCTTAAAACGACATACTGCTAATGTACAGGAAATTCAGGATAAATAACAGCATTCTTTAAAATATAATAGAACACAACTTTTTTAGAACACTGAGATCTATGTAAATTAAATGAAAATAAATACATACAAATCCAGGATTTTTTAAAAGGCACATCTATTTGCAGAAACACTGTAACTAAAAAAATGCATCCAGTGAAAACATGAATGCCAAAATACAGACAGGAGGTCTAAAGGGAATTTGTTTTCTGACTCTGAGTTAAAGCAGAGTCCCATTTCATTGATGTTCTATACAATAAAGAAGTTTTGGAAATCAACAAAGTATTTGTTCAGGCTGCATATGTAAGATTGCAATGGCGCAAATCAAGGCATTGATAGTATTTAACTATTAATTAAACACTGTCACCAATACCACGCCTTAAACCCTCATATCCTGTATTTCCTCTTTCAGCTTCACTTGTAAGCTGAAGACTAGTTATCCATGTTTGTTCATTGCAATTCATTCCTTTCCACAAATCGTGGACACACTCAAGGGCACCCAAAGAGCAGCTCAGCGACCACCTCAGGAACCAGTGACCACTGCCCAAATGCCAAACCTTCTCATTCTTGGAGAGCAATATGCCACTTCCAGTGGTCCAGTGAATCGGAAGACTCAGGAAGGTACATATTCTGCTTGTTACTCTCCTCTGTACTGCAAATTCAGATTTAGATTAACCTGTGCAGGTTGTTAATTTAGAGCTAGAGAAACTTCTGTGGCTTTCCATCAAAGCTGTGAAACTGGTTGTTCCTCACCCTGATACACAGACCTTCAACGAAAGACAACATGTAGCTGTTCATCTTATTAGAGCTTATAAATACCCTTGTTATACTGCCGCGGTGACTTACATCAGGCACATAACTCAGCTATCATTTTAAAAGTAATATTTTAAGGGAATTGGAAGTCATTTCTACCTTACCTCTAAGTTACCGTTTAAAAAGAAAATATCAAGTGTGACGCAATTTTTAAGGTGTCCTCAACAGTGAGTCCTAATTTTGCGAAGGAGCAATCAGGAACCTACACATATCTGAAGTGGCCCCACCAAAGTCAGCGAAGCTCCATCTGGGGCTGGGGAGTGGACTCAGAAGCCTGCGCTGGGTCAGGACTCATCTTTCAGTACTCACTGTGGGGTTTTCCACGGAGACCTGAACTCACAGAAGAGCCAGAGGCTTCTGCCGCAACAAATCAGATTTGACATGACGCAAGAAGTGAGGAAATATCTAGGCAAACCAGGAGACAACGGAATCCTTTTCTTTAAGGGAAAAGTGCTACTTAGCACTTCCGTCCTTCTAGTGCCTACATGGGCAGATTCTGATGGACAATAGGGCAAGCATTTTTTGGAATTTAGGAAAAAAAACTATTTATTGGCAAACAAAGGGATCAACAGGAAAAGGAAGTCAAGCCTGATCCCAAGAAAGCTATCAGATCCTACACTGGATCAAAGGGAAAAACATAAGATGTATAAAACTGTGTCACACCTATCGAAATAGGCACTGGTAATGTAAAAGAGTTTCATAATATTTCTCATTTTGATTCAATAAGAAGATAATACATCACACAAAATCAACAATCTATAATTCAACTTGGGGATTCTGCAGGGCTTTGATCATGAAAGCTCAATAAGTGGCTTATGAAGAACAGAACCTTTTCAATAACGGCTTCATACTCTATTTCTAGAATAACCATTATTGCTTCTCATATGGATGAAAGACAGTTACTCCCCTTTATTACAGTGGTGTCTTCCCTATGTTTGTTAAATGTAGGTCTGAGATCTCTCTGTTCACCTCCTGCGGTAGCCAAAGAATGGAACAGAGGTGTCACACTGCTAAACTTGATCTCTGCCACGTGGTTCAGCTTTATGCTCTAAAATGACTGGATCATCCCCGCAATCAGCTAGGTTAATTAACCAAAGTTTTCCTGTTCCCCTCTGCTGTTCTACCTTTTGTATACAATGCACCTTTCAAAACTGAAATAACACTTCTCCAACCTAATTAGGTATCGCTTGAAAACACAGTATTTTAAGCCTGACTTCAAACCTTTTTCCCACACATACACCTGTTAGTTTTTTGACCAAATAGCTCATATCGCAGCGTGAAGGCTGCAAAATAAAAAGGATTCACAAGATAAAAGCACCAAAATGAAAAAATAAGATCAGACCTGACATTTCACTCGTAAGACCTTCTTCAAGCTATTGTAGAGTTGATCAAAGACAATACAATTGGTTTGATCCATTGTTTCTACATCCAAAGAGATGACCACATGGGCAAGATGTTACCTCCTCACTTCTAGTTTATCAGATAATGTTTCCCAAAATATCTCCATCACCTTCACTCACAGATAAGGCTGAGATTTTGAAAAGTACAGACCTTTACACTGTCAGCGGAAATTTACTGCTTAGCTTAGACAAAAGAAACAAACAAAAAAAAACCCCACATCATAAACATTTAGCCTTCCTCTGAAGATACCACTACACTGGGAGAGAACAGTACCTTCTTTTTCTAAATGTCAAGGTCAGCTTATATGTTCATAGGAAATAATTAAGCATACTGTTAGTTTAAAAAAATTACTTACCTGAAAAAATAACATTCTCCTTTGAGATATTTGTTATGTACTATGACACCATGGGCATAAATATGCTAAAGTATTTGAGAACACAGTTTTGCCCTCACATCTAAACTGCGCCCACCTATGAATCATGTACACAGTCACAAACACAACAGGCTCACTGTTTCTCTTAACCCCAAATCCTTCAAGGTTTTCTAGACAGTGACAGGAAATGTAGATGTAAATGTACGTGTAGCACAACTCTAAAGAGAGCCTGTACATAGACTCCAGTTCAACAACATACCTTTCTGCTAAGTTAGTGCCTATATACATTCAAATTGTCAGTGGCTTCAAGTAGCACCTTGGCAGTTAAGCTGGAATATGATCCTGAAGTACTTGGCATCATACTGAGATCTTTCAGAGAGAGCTTAGTGCTTGAAGAAAGCAAAAGAAGTTGCTGTCTGTGCACCTTCCAAGGACAGAAACATTCCTGAGAGAAGCTAACAATGGAGCATGCATAAAAGGTCACAAAAATAGTTTTAACAGTTTCACTTGCATTCTAATGCAGTCACTTACTGGTAAACTAGCCTCCCTTTTAAATCTCCTGCCTCTTAGATCTTTCTGTCACAGGCAGAAATAGAAAGAAACATTTTTGTCCTTTGAACTGAAACTGAAAGAACGTCTTTCAATTTAAAAAGACACCGCAAAACTAACATCTAGGATAGATAAGGCAATCTCAACTCTGAATGTACGCAGCAAGGAAGAAAAAAAAATATAATAAACAAATTATTTCCTGCCTGAGATGAAACTCAGTAAAATTTTGGGAAATTGAGAGACTGTCCTAAAAATTGCTTTATTCTGAAAGTCCTGGATGCTAAGGTTTAACCCAGAGGACATGGAATCACTAGAGAAAAGTAGAGACAATAAAGGAGACTAAGCAGGCAGCTAGCAAGTTGTAAGGACTTGCTCACTGCAGATGCTAATAGGGATCTTGCATGCTAGCGCAGAATACAATGGCAGGGCACTGTTCTATCATTACTTGTCAGTAAAGGCCTGGAAATGTAGAAAGAAGGTTTAACATCCAGTGTACTGAAGCTCAGTATTTTGATATAAGATGGCTAGAGGCCCCACCTCAAATCCTGTGTTCAGTTTCGGGGCCCTCACTACTAGAAAGACATTGAGGTGCTGGAGAGAGTTCAGAGAAGGGCAACGAAGCTGGTGAGGGGCCTGGAGCACAAGTCTGATGAGGAGAGGCTGAGGGAACTGGGGCTGTTCAGCCTGGAGAAAAGGAGGCTGAGGGGAGACCTGATCGCTGTCTGCAACTGCCTGAAAGGAAGGTGTAGCATGAAGGGCATTGTGCTCTTCTCCCAGGTAACAAGATGAGAAGAAATGGCCTCAAGTTGCACCAGGGGAGGTTCAGATTGGATATTGGGAAAAACTACTTCACTGAAAGGGTTGTGAAGCATTGGAACAGGCTGCCCAGGGAAATGGTTGGAAGTATCCTGGTTTCAGCTAGGATAGAGTTAATTTTCTTCCTAGTAGCCAGTATAGTGCTGTTGTTTTGGATTTAGGATGAGAATAATGCTGATAACACTCTGATGCTTTAGTTGTTGCTGAGCAGTGCTTACACTAAGTCAAGGGCCTTTCAGCTCCTCATACTGCCTGCCAGCAAGGAGCCTGGGGGTGCACAAGAAATTGGGAGGGGACACAGCCAGGACAGCTGACCCCAATTGACCAAAGGGATACCCATACCATATCACTCCACACTCAACATATACACTAGGGGGAAGGTTGGCCAGAGAGCTCCTGCTCAGAGACAGGCTGGCCATCAGTCAGCAGCTGGTGAGCAATTGCATTGTACATCACTTGTTGTGTACAGTCTTTTATCATCATCATTATTATTATTACTACTACTATTAATATTTTCTCTTCCTTCTCTATCCTAGTAAACTGTCTTTATCTCAACCCAAAAGTTTTACCTTTTTTCCAATTCTCTCCCCAATCCCATTGCAAGGAGAGTGAGCGAACAGTTGCAAAGTATGTAACTGCCTCCCTAGTTAAACCACAACAGTCACCATCCTGAAGGTATTTAAAAGACAGGTAGCCATGGTGTTTAGAGACACAGTTTAGAGGTGGATTTGTCAGTGTTCAGTTTACAGTTGAACTCAATGATTTCAAGGTCTTTTCCAACCTAAATTATTCTATGATTCTAAATGGTATTTCATGATGGATCAAATGTTTACTCTCTCTGACTGCTACAGCAAAGGACAGTGCTGGATGATCAGAGTGAGTGGTAGGGCCTTCACATGGCACTTCTCCATAATAACATTCCAAAAATCTTAACTTTGAGCACCAAACAGTACAGAGAGCCTCTGACAGCTGGACACTACTTCACCCAAATGGTAAGGCAAAGTTAAAGTGCTTTAAAAAGCTTCTAACAGATTCTGAAACAGTTAGATAGGGCAACTGCTCTCACCAAATTGAAGTTTAAGAGCACTCGTTTGAGCTCCAGTTATTGAATAAGAAGTCAGCTAAGACTCTTGTACATTTACTTTCTATTGATCTATTTACTTCAGATTGATCCCAGAGGATCAATGGATTTTCTGATAAGCTTATGTGGCTTGTTTCTTCACATGGAGAAGAATCCCTTATTAATCACTCTAGCAGACAGGAAAATAAACTACACCCTCACATTTTTTCTTGCCAAAGTAGGCTGTCTCATAGCAACTGTCTCTGAAAATGAATACAGAAGAGCTTGGGCAGAGGAGGAACAAAAACTGAACTAAGGAAAAACAACAGACTATTAAAAGTTACTCATCTGTTTAAATTGCAACCTCTATGGTGAAATGAGAAGCCAACAGCATCTTCCAAAAAGGTGTGAAGCTAGAAGCAAAGAACAGTACTGTAAATCACTGGAAGTTTTACGCAGCACTAACTTTGCCCAGCACTAACTAAAAAACTGGCAATGATCAGATGTGTCTTATGGTCTGTGCTTCCTAGAACAGAGTAGGACAACTGACCATATTGAAAGTTTGCTGGTCTCCTATTTGAAACCAGGGAATTGACCACCACGAACACCAGGGCTCCCTCGAATACTGCTGTAGTGTCATCATGGTGTAAACTAAAGAATTTTCTCCTCAAAAGAGAGATTTTTTTTTTACAAGCAACTGAACTTCCCTATTGTCCTGGGTTTGTTTTTAGAAATGTTTCCTTTCAGCTAAGTCCTTCTAGGTGGCTATACTTTCCTGAGTTTGCCTGCATATTTTTTCCTCGGATGCTGTACTCAGTGCTGATAAGAAGACCAACGGAATGCTGAAGAAGCTCGTGTTTAGATTTATTACTATGGTAGCCAAGAAAGACTGATGAGTTTTCCCACGTTCCGTTGTGAGAGGGGCGTGTTTGAGGAGGGGTGGATGGAACAGGTGACTAGAACTGACGAACCTGAGTATTCCATCCCATAATCGTCACACCCCCTATATAAGAGGGTGATCACGAGGGTCAAGCTCTCTTCGACCATGGCCGGCATCTAGAGAGGACCCTGTCTGTCTGCCTGTGATCTACAGGCCTCAGGCCCTGCAACCCCTGCAATAAGTTTCCGGTTTGCTGTGAATTCCCACCCATGACTTCCGGGAGCCTGACCTGCACCTGCTGGAGCCACGCCAGCTCCGCCCACCCAGCTCCGCTGCTGCTGGAGTGATGCCAACTCCACATCGAGCATTCAAGATTGGTTTTGTATATTTTGTATATATTCTCCATTTATTAGTAGCATTAGTAAACCCTTTAAACCTTCCAACTTGAAGTCTAAGTCTCTCTTCCTTCCCTATTATCTTCCTTATCATCTTTCCGATCTCAAGGAAAGGGGTGGCAGGAGGTAAGAGGGTAACTGGGAGTGTCTGCCACGGTTTATTGCCGCCTTACTTTAAACCTTGACACCTATGAAAAGTGGACATTCAAACATGAAATGAGCTCTAAACGACAAGATCAACAGCTGCAGACTTAGCTTTAAGAAAATCACGGAGATTATTCTCAAGCTAAAAGGCCCTCAACAATCAGCCTCTTAACCTAGGTACTTGGGAAAACATCATAATAGGAAAAAAGTAAATCAAAAGAGGGTTGAGAAGAGGCCAAAGTCAAAAGCCCTAAATTGTACAAAAGACAAACACTTCATCCCATACCATTCCTATCGCTTCGACCTATCTCAGAGCTCTTAATGGCAGCTATCATTTAAAGCGGGAGAAAAAAAGGACTACTGAGGACTTCATATTTTCTCCATCCAGCCATACAAGAAAAGATGCTTCCAGGAGTCATTAAGCAATGAGATTAACTGAAACTGCATTCACAGGAAGGGTTAACCTCAGGCTTTAGGGTCTCTAGGGTGCCTCACAGAAGCTAGTGCCCTGCTTATCTACAACAATCTTGTAACCCTTTGTAAATAAATGGCTTCTGCAGCCAACTGCAAGTGGCTGTAAAGCAGATAAGGATTCCAAAGCTGTCAGTAAAAGTCTGACAGAGTCTAAAACATTCAACAAGAAGGAAGAAGAGTTTTCATGCCAAATTTTGGAAGCTATTGACTTGCCTGTGCTCCCTTGTAGAGTTATAGGAAGGGATGAGAAAACTTACTGGCAACTCCAACAGAGAAGCCCAGGAAAATTAAAAGGCTGATATTTCTGATGAAAGAAAGCACTCTGATCACAGCTGGCTGATGAAAGAAAGAGATATCACTCCCTTTAATTAAAAACAGCCATAGAGAATGAGCAGGCAGTAGTGACAGACTGCACCTTCCATGTAGTCCCGAGAGAAAAGATTCTCCTCTCTAAGTGCTTATGTATGTGGACATGGGCATTATAATGGGACCTGAAGCCTTCACACTTCACATTCAAAAACACAGTAAGATCTTTAGGCATAAGGATTCTGAGAAACCCCCAACTACCAGGAAGCAGCAACAGCTATTTAAGCATTTATTAGTGGGTTTATAACATTAAACTTTGTTCTTTAATTTAAAATCTAGTCCATAAACAGTGCCAGTCCCACAATTACAATTCAACATTAACTTACACGCCGCTTCTAAATAAACATCATTTAAACGATGCGCTTTTCCTAAATTGTTGCTGCACATAGTCCTGTGCTACAAAGTAATGGCAAACCCATCCCAGCTGGTGAACACATTACACTGGGAATTCCCACAGCCAGTGACATACCTATATGCAGGTTTTTTTTAAATCAGAACTTCCTTCTGCCCTTTTTTCTACACATATTCTCTGATAAACATCATGCAACTGAAAACACAGCAAGGCCATACCTTGCACAGCAGCAATGTATTTCAGCTCCATTTGAAATCAGTGGGATTAAGATAATTTAGGACTTCTGAGTTACTGGACATCTACATCTATAGTTTTCTACCATGAATAGTACTAAAAGTGTTGCAGAGTATTTGCATTCCATTTAAACAAACAGTATTATCTGGCCCTCTTACAATTACCATAACATAGTCAAGTATCTGTATCCATGGTAAAATGAATACTTACTCCATATTTTATTTTACTTTTAAATCTGAAAGTTGAATGGTAAAGAAAAAATACTTCAGATATGTTAAAAAAACCATCACATTTATCACATATTTGATGGGTAAGATCCATATCCATTTTATACAAGATAACAAAAAAAATGAACACAACACCTGTTCCCTTCCTATAGAAAGGCATAATGAAGCAAGATCAAAACACCCTCAAGTACAACATCAAAACTGCATTAGGGTCAAATGACTAGAACTTAAATATTTTATTTTCCTTGTGGTTTTTAATAGAACAAAATTTGCTTGCATTTGTACAATGAGCAGCTTTCCAAAAGTGCTTTCAATAACTATGAAGCTGCATGAAGAGTCTCGTATACGTACCTCGGTGCTTCCTCCACAACCTTCTGGTTTCTCCTTTGAATAGAGCACTCTCTTTCATTCAACCACAAGGCATTGCCATGTTTATCTGCCAAAACCTGAAATAATAACACGCTGCTATGAACAAAGAGATGCATGCATATAGCTTTTTGATACTATACTGGTACACAGCACTTAGTTTAATTTTTATTTTTTTTTTTCAATTTAGAAACAAAGGTTGTGAAAAAACACTGGTGTAAAAAATTAATTCTATACTAAATACTAATTGAATGCCCCTTCAAATTCTAAACAGGATTATTTTAAAGCCCCTCTACAGAGCCTATATATGGCACAAAAAGCACTCACTTCAAATTTTGTGAGAAACTCCAAAAAGTTCAGAAATTTTAAAAAAAAAGACTGAAATAAGATTAAAACTACATTTTCAAGCATTTAAAGTTGTATTGCATAATGAAATTACTCAGAAGCTAATTGATAAGCAGTATCCTGTGACACCAGAGAGAAAAATCTCAACAGATGCCAAATTCTGCTCCTGAATTACACACAAAAGTTTTCAGAAACAATGACTAATGGAGCCTTCTTAGTAGGCAAACCACAGCACCCTGTCTTTAACAAAGAAGAAGTCGTCTTCAGAAACTTTACAATCTTTTATTAAGAAGAATAAAACCTGGTACTTCCAAATTGAAATTAAAGCAGTTGTTTCACAGAATTTCTCAAGAATCAGGTGTCAACTACAGTTCTTGGATGCAGCTTCAGTTCATGGAAGAGGTAAGCATACAGTCAAGCATCTAGATCTAACTACCTATATTACACATTAGAAAAAAAGACAAGTCTGGCGTAACAGAACTCTCAATTCATTCTGCAACATCAAACTGGAAGGAAAAGGAACTGTGTTCCTTGATGAAATTGACTGTATGGTGCAGCCATTTCCAATAGCGAGATACTGGATTTGAGGATTCAAGTAGACTTCTTCCAATCTTACACTGTTACACTCCACACTTATTCTTGGAACAATTTATTTCCTTGCAGACCACACCTACTCCCTTTCTTCCTTATAAAATTTTGCCTCCAATCCATTTTTCCATCTTCCTGCTCTGATCTGTGGGAACCTCTGCTAATATTCATGCTTCCTTCTTTAATAGCGCAGTTCTACACTGAAAATACACAAGATTAAAAAAGGAGACGATCTTCTTCAAACTGTGTGAACTCAACCATATCTACTCGCATTTGTGACAACGGATCTGTATTATTTATTACTCCTTTTAGCACCACAGAGTGAATATGGTACTAAACAAGATGAATTCCTGCATCTATGACACCGATGTTTGCTGAAGTGTGAATAATCTGGGTAGATGTGACTGAAAACAAGGCACTGATCTCATGAAGACAACTCGCGTGCGCTGTGCAGCATCAGACCCAGAGTGCTCCGTACTTTGTGAGATCAGACTTATCTTTTCCTCAGAAATTCTGCTATATTCCCACAAATTTATGGAACTTTCTAGGGGAAAAATGCCCTTCAGAGTTCAACATGATCAATGCGTTTGGGAGTTCCTAAACTACAGCTTGGTCCAGAACCCTCTTCGCTGCCTGGGGGGAGGTTTAACAGCTGTAGCACAAGGGCAGTCCAGGCAACTACCAGATCTGGAACAGGTCACTCACTACAAAGCCAAAAAAACCCAACCAACCAAACAAACAAAAAACAATAACAACAAATCAGCAGCATCTAAAGCAACTTCCTGCTCAAGTCTGAACTCATCCAACCCAGATCTAAACATCACAGAGCTCTACAGAAACTAACATGGAAATACAAAAGATTTTTGCTGCTGTCGTTGTTTTTTTAATATTAAAACAGTACATCTAGGGGAGAGCATTGTACTCAGAAAAAAAAAATCGCTGTCTTCTAAGTAGAATGATTCCTTATGAGCACTTCTGTTTCATTGTTAGGAAGCCTACAACTCCCCACAGAATTCAGCCTCACCAAAACAAACAAACAAACGAAAAAGTCCTGGAATATTTCAATAAAAATGAGCTCCTGTGCTTCTCTTCTTTTCTTCTGTATTTTCCTGAGGGGGATAATTAAACATGTTTCAAGCCAACTAGCAAATATTTTCTTTCACTTCAGGACGTTTCTTGTATCCTACTTAATTTCTGCAACCTGGATCTTAAAATAAATGCTTTTCCACTATGAAACCAAACAACATCTAGTGCCAGACTTTTACTTTGATTTGGAGTCCACCTTTCTCATTATCAGAAACTAAAGAAGATACCTACTTCATTAAAAAATTATATCTCAGAAAACCTTTACAGCACATTGAAATCATCACCTCTGAGATAACATGAGATACCAGTACACAACTCACTGAAACGTATGTCACAGCTACAGCTTTTTTTCTAAAAAGCTAAATAAGCCTAAAATGTAACGTCCTGTTTTGTCAGATTAGATGACTATGACATTAGTATATGCAATATCCATCTATATGCCAAAATAAATACAATGTATCACAACCTCTCCTACGTGATTCATCTAAATTTTATTTCCAGTTGAAGGATTGCTATTTAGCCAAGTAACAGTTACACATTCCAGGTACTCTTAGTTTAAACTCAGGTTCTTTATATCAGATATTTCAGTAGAACAAGACTTCAAATCAGTTCAAGCATAAAGTCTATTTGAACTCTCTTTTCCTGTTAATTGTTTTAGTCTTTTTTTATGTTTTACAAAGTGATTGTTTTATAGGTAGACACAGGAAACCCCTTATGTAACAATTTTAAGTACTAATGCTTTGGAGCTATATGAGAACATTAAAAAAAGTTCTATTTAAAAGTTACAGCTAAATTAATAAATATTTAGCATCTGGTCTCAAATTGTTTGTATATCTAGCAGCCTGAAAATGAACCAAGGTCAGCATCCTAAACCTTATTAGAACATGAAGTTAAATTGGTATGCTATGGTATTGTTAAGAGGTACCATCAAAGTGTTTGTGTAAGGAAAACGACATTCATTGTGGACTTATTATAAATAAAACTATAAATTATTAATGGCAAAGCTATTTTGTTTAATCTCTGTGATGTTATTTGTCTGTTCTTAAATACAGCAGTGCCTAATTTTTTTCATGTAACCTTTTTTAAACCTAAAGGAATCAAGGCAACGTAAAATCTGCCCCCAAAACATGAAAAGTATGGAGGAATGAATCGCATCTAACTTTAATCATCAGAGAGTCGGCAGGAAGCTGCTGAAGCTCCCAAATCTGCAAGCATTGAAAGGAATAGACCTTTAATGTGTACTGATTCGCATAAAGGAAAAATAAAGAAACAAAGACATAGGTAGCCAAAAATTATTAGCCATAGCGAGAGAATATAGGAAGAAGCTCTGGTAACCTGATGTCTTTTCTAACCTAGGATTAATGCTGAAACTAAGTGTTCACTATATACCTTTCCATTATCCTTCAAAAGAGAACAGGTTGGAGTTTAAATTTCATGTCTACAGATTGTTTCTTCATTTCACATATGCAATGTTACCTTGTGCACAGACAAGTTTTATATAGAAATTTTTAAAAAAGAAAAACATAGAAAGCATCAGGTTTGAATGGGCACATATCTGGTGGTGTAACAAATGTTGCATATTCCTCTATTACAAATCATCCAACACTATCAAATTTATTGTTGTTGCTTCATTTAGTTATTGAGTTACTGTCAAAATACTTCAAGTTCTCCCTGTAAAAGAAAATATGCCACAACTTAGAGTTTATATTTCAGTTAAGGAACCTGACATACTCCATATGGATTTCTTGTCAGGAAAGATTATTTCACGGTTATTGACAAACAAAATTTAGTTGCCTACGTAAGATTAAATACATCGCACATTTTGAAATAATTTTGTTAAAGAGTCTGTCCAAACCAAACAAATCTTGTTTTCCATTAGCATACCTGGCTTAACACTAGATCCAGAAAACAATATAAATGGTCACAACCCAGAAGTTAAAGAGAATACACTTGATTTTTGAAACACAAACTGCCCAAAATGGCACAAACATCCTCCTGCGTTCCCAGGGAGCATCAGATGCTTCAGAACAGAATCCATAACACTGACAAAACCACCTAGAGCTTGCAAGAAAAATGTAAAGCGCCACAGTACTTGAACTCCTACATCATCTTTTGCGCTCAGGCACTGCAATCAGGATCCACAGTTCAAGCTCAAGCCCTCAGGACAGATGCCTACAACCTTTTTGGTTTGGTTTTGGTTTGGTTTGGTTTTGGTTTGTTTTTTTCAATGAAGTGAGTATCGCTCATTGTCTTCCTGCTAAAGAAAGGCTGGAAAATACAAACAGGAAGGCTGTATTGTGCATGATAGCCATGTCAGTTGAGCAATGGCCTAAGACACAGGAAAACACGAGACTCCAGGCCTATTTTAGCAGAGTGTTTGAAACATTTTGGACTTTGATTAGTTCACTACTTCAAACCTTATTAATTAAAAAATAAACAATAATAATACAAACCTGGATTTCTATGTGACGGGGGTTATCAATGAACTTTTCTATAAGTAAGCGATCATCGCCGAAACTTGAAGCAGCTTCTTGAGATGAAAACCTAAAACCTTCCCTTAAATAATGAAAACAAAAAGGAATAATCTGTATTTTAAACGTTAAACCAAGTTCTGAAGTATACAAGGAGAAGGAACACTTACTCAATTCAGTCATCTGAGGGATTTCATCAATCAACGCACACACCCAAAACCCAAGTTTTAACATTTGCATTTGATTCTTTAATGAGCAGCCCTTTTTTCTTTCTTATAAAGACAGAAAAAAAAACTCTCAAAGCACAGAGAATTTCAGTGTGTTTAAAAAGTCCGCGCATGTCCAACAATTATCTCTGTGAATTTTCTTTGTTGGCATTTTCTTCTGCAAAAGTAATAAAGTAATCATGTTTTAAAAAACATTAATTGCAAAGTACTTGTTATACAGAAGGTGAAGCTCACCATTATTTAAGGTACACAGCCCTCTTAATACTCAAGAATAGCAGAGGTTAGTTGCACATTAATTAGATGAAAGAACTGCAGATATAATATTGCAGACCTTGTAAATTCAATCACTGAATACAGAACCTGAAGATGCAATACTTCACTCTACAGAGCACACCAGCTGTACTACTAGTTTTCCCTCCATTAAAGTATAACTGAGTGTTATAATGTGCATTCTGTATACTTTCCCCTATTTTTTCTCTTACATAGGTAATTACTCAAACAAATAAAGACTGTAAGATACTATATTTATTATTTTTCACAGCAGAAAGATTACTCCTACACAGCATAACTGCTGACAAACAGCTCCACATGCAGCTTTCTCAGCGTAAAATGTACCATAACACAGGGACCCAAAGGCTCCACCGAAGTTTTCTACAGGCTTGGTAGTCCCATTTACGTTAACACATATGGGAAGTTTGGGGTAAGTTTCTGTGAGACCGACTACTGAAATGCAACAGCCCTGATATTTGTGCCCTTAACAAGAACTACAGCACAACTGAATTGAATTTCTGTGCTTTCCATCTCTTGAATCGAGTGCAGTTCCAACAAAACCCAGACAACCAAAGCATGAGATACGTAAATACACAGTATAAAGATAAATATGTTTAAGGGTATTTCCGTACCTTCTTTCAAGATTGTGGAATAACATATGTTATAATTTCAAGAGATCATATTGAATATACTAAACTCATATTTTACTTCAATATATTGTATTACTTAATAAAAAAGGACATCAAATTGGTGATTTTCTACACTACCTGATCTGTCTAAAAAATGAAGTGAGGTAACAATTATACACAGTGCTTGAGCTTACTGAAACAGATATAGAGCCATTTTGCCTCCTATATGAAAGGCTTTATTTCCTTTTGTAAACATTCTATTAGACAGTTTTATGCACAATTGACCATTTTTCCTTCATTGAAGCATGTGCTAATTAGAAATCTAAACCGAAATACTTGTTAAAAAAAAGAGTCAGGTGCCTAATTATCTAATCCATACATCTGTAAATCTTTTTAAATTATGTAAAAGAGGAATGACTATCTCAGGTAGTCTGACCTTGTTTGCAGCTTACAAATCTGTGCAGTTGCATTTGTTTAGTGATAAAAATTACCATAAACACACTTCACCTTCCCTAAGGAGATCATACTAAGCAAATAGAGATGAAACTGATTCATAGAATAATAGAATCATAAAATCATATCAGTTGGAAGAGACCATCAGGATCATCGAGTCAAACCATAACCTAACCTAACTCTAACATTAAACCACATCCCTAAGAACCTCGTCTACTGAGTCTCCTTATGAATATTAAAAAAAAAAATAATAATAAAAAGAAAAGCCATTTAGACTTGAAGAAAATTTGTATTTGAAGCACTACCCTTTCACCAAGCAACAGCCCTATAGGGCCCCACTGCAGGGCAGATGCAACCCATGCAGAACAACTGTACCAATATGTGCAATCAAGTCCAAAACTTTCCTGCCCTCACTGACCCCAGAAGAGAAGTGCAGGGGGACTTGGAACAGGGACACCTGAGCTCACTGCCCCTGTCTGGGCCCAGGTACAGTTTACCACACAAGCAAGATGCTGTCTGGAGCTTCATCAAGCCCTGATGTTTGACAAGACACAATTACTCAGGCTGATGTACCTCACCTACATGAAGACCATCATTGATACTTCTACGCTATGACTCAAAGTAAAGAGGCACCCTGGTCAGAGGATTGCTGAGCAGGGGCTCTGTACAGACCCACACTCCAAACACCACATTCTTCGGGACATGGCTTAGTGCCAGGTTATGGTTGGACTCGATGATCTTAAGGGTCTCCTCCAACTTAAATGATTCTGTGATTTGCTAACCTCCCACTCACAGGGCCATCTTCACAGCCTGCAAGTGCCAGCCACCCACACTAGATCTAGGGGCAGGACAGAAGGTCTCGATCAAGGAAGAGGCCACTAAACGTAACACTGCAATGCAAACTTGGTAACAATTCACCTGGCTCAAGCCAACTAAGTCAACAAACTCTTCTATAAGCGATTCCAAGTCTCTAAGACCTTGAGTGTTTGTGTGGTTTTGGTTTGGGTTTTTTTGGACTGTGGATTGTTTGGGATAGGGAAGAGTAGTTTTTTTGGTTTGTTAGTGGTTTAGGTTTGTTTGTTGGGGGGTGGTGTGTTTTGGGTTTTCTTCAGGTTTTGTTTTTAAACAGCAAACTAATCTCCCTGACATCTGCTGGAAAACCAATACTGAAGACCACAGGTTCCTGATGGATGCTGGGGACTTCTCACCACAGACATTAGATGGGCTGAAGAAGAATTACCAGTAGCAGAAGATGATCAAATCAAGGATCTCCTGAGAAATCAACCCATACAAGTCTGTTAGACCAGATAGGATGGCCAAGAGAGGTAGTTTATGTCACTGTGGGACTGCTCTGTCATCTTGGAAAGGCTTTGGAGGATGGGAGAGATTCCTGATGACTAGAGGAAGACAAATATTGCACTCCTCTTGGAGAAGAACATGAAAGAATCAGGAGAACTACAAGCTGGTTTGCTTCACTTTAATTCTGGGGAAGAGTCATAGAGCAAGAACTCCTAAAAGCTATTTCAAGACATGATAAAGTGACTGAGAACAGACTGAATTTACCAATAGTAAATCTACTTGTCTTTTATTACTACACTATGAGTTACATGACAACGTAGATATCACCTCCCTCAACTTTAGCAAGACCCTGATGGTCTCCCACAGCACCACTGTTTCCAAGTGTGCTGGTTCAGCTGGGCTAGGGTTTATTTTTCCAGGAAGCTGGGAGGGGAGAGTCAGGACAGCTGATCCAAACTAGCCAAAGGGATATTCCATACCATACAACGTCATGCTCAGTATAAAACTGGGAGAAGCGGGCCAGGGGTAAAACTCATTGCTTGGGGAATCATAGAATGTCCTGAGTTGGAAGGGACCCAGAAGGATCACTAAGTCCAACTGCTGTCCCTGCACAGGACAACCCCACAGTTCACACCATGTGTCTAAGGGCACTGTCCAGTCTCTTCTTGAACACTGTCAGGCCTGGGGCTGTGACACCTCCCCGGGGAGCCTGTTCCAGTGCTGTCCCTGCTGCTGTCGGAGTTCTGTTGTTCCCAGATGGGGGGGTTGGCACAATTGTGTTCAAGCACAAACTGTGGTCCAGGGTCTCTGTTTCTTCCAGGATCAGCTGTACACAACCAGTTCTCGCAGTCACTGCTTGGGAGGAGGCTGGGCATTGGTTTTCTGGGTTGGTGAGCAATTCTATTGTGTATCACTCACTTTGTATATTATTTTGTTATTATTGTTTTCTCTTCCTTTGCTGCTCTGTTAAACTGTTTTTATTCTGAGTTTCAGCCTTTGGTTCCCAACTCTCCTCCCTGTCCCACTAGGGGAGGCAGGGGAAGGAAAAGGAATGAGCAAGTGGCACATGGCCCTAACTTGGTGGCTGGGACTAAACCACACCACCAAGATAGAGTGTTACAGTCTACATAGGTGTGCAACTAGATGGGTGAAAAACTGGCTAGATCATTTGGCCCAAAGTTAGCGGCTCATTCTCTACCTGAAATCCAATACAAGGGAATTGCCCAGGAATCAGTTTAACCTCTTTATCATTGACCTGGAATGCAGCACCACCAGTCTGTGGACCACATCAAAACAATGTCATCATTTCAGAGAGACCTAAACAACCTGGAGGAATCAGCTCGCAAGCAGCTTATGAGTTCCCACAAGAACAAATGCAGAGTCCTGTACCTAGCACAGACTAACCCCCCTCCTGCATCAGGACAGGCTGTGGAACTGACTGGCTGCCTAAGATTATTTGGAGGTCCTGGTGGATCACAGCCTGCGATGCAAGTGACATATGCACCCTGAGAATAATGAAGGCTAATGGAATAGTCGGCTGTATCACCTGCAGCATAGCCAGTAGACTAACCACAGCAATTATTTTCCTTTATTCAGCATCTGTTAGACCACAGTTGAAATACTGCATCCAGTTTTGGACAATCTTAGTACTCAAAGATATTGATAAACTCAAATAAGATGTCAGAGTGCACCAGGACCAGCACAGTCAACCAGGCTTGAACCTGAATGGCAAGGCTTTAGTGGACATCTAATAGCAGCCTTTCAGTACTTAAAGAGAAGTTTACTAAGACAATGGAGTCAACCTCTTCATAGCAGCACACAGCAGAAAAACAGGACAGTGGTCAAACTGAAGTGAGGAATTTCCAACTGGATATAAGGGGTGGGAATAGTGGAAAGAACTAAGAAACTGAGCAGGCTGTTTGAAGAGGATGCAAAATCTCAATCCTTGGATGTTTGCAAGGCCCAGCTGAGCAAAGGTCTAAGCAACAGGCTTCAAATTCAATGCTGATCCTGTTGTACCATCACAATGAAGAGCAACAATTGTGGAACAGTGGAAGTAAACACAGCATGGTACCACTGGACCACAGAAGAGAAATTATAAGGGGTTCTTGGAACTTGAGAATAGATGCTTGTATGTATGTCTGTTTATATGCCAGTTCATAACACTGGTATAACCACCAAGAAAGAATTTAAGAGGACAATTTATATTTTCCTGTTCTTATAAATTAAAAGGCAGAATCTTTCATCTTTCTAAATATCTGATGCTGGAAGCTGCCTTGTTGAAAGTTTTCAAAATACCCACTAAGCATGCAATATTTGACAAAAGTCACAGCAGCTGAGGTGATAAGAGATTTTAATTTCAGACATGGCTTAGTGGCTTGAACTGTACACAAAATTCCACATGACTGAAATTTTGAAAAAAGCAATAGGAGTTAGGAGGGACTCATATCTGAAGAAACAACAGCAGCCCTACCCAGATGAAGAAGCAGGGGGCAACACAGCAGCCACCACAGTCACATGCACATAAGGAGCTATTTCAAGAAAAAAATTCTAAGAGTAGTAAAACTATTCCAGTACTTCTAGCTAGAAATACTAGCTGAAAGTTACTGAAATCTAAGCTATAGCTAGAATATTTAGAGAATCTAACAAAATTTTCATCACTAGGGATATTTAAGAGATGTGGAAGATAAAGCACCATTAAGTTACCACAATTCTGTAGCAGCAGCAGCAGCAAAGTCATTCACATAGGTTTTTTTCCAAGAGTTATTTCCATGTCACACCACACAATACATGTAAGCCTTCTTTTAATATTATGGCTAGCCAGTTCAAACAAGAAATTAGCTATCCTGATAATCCAAAAGTATGTTTCAAACAAAATTAGTTTATATTAGGCTTTTTTTTGTTTTCAAATAGTATTTGGAATTAATCCCACATGACAAAGCAAGTTTACAAATCAAAATATTATCAACAATTCTTCACACATCTTGCATCTATGAATCCTGAAATACCAGAAGCCATTCAGATACTGGCTTCTCAGAGTCTGCCAACAGCTGAAAATTATTTTATTTTTAGGATTACATGGATTTGGATGCAGAAGACAATACATTATATCAACAACTCTTAACGAGATATTAAAACTATCAGATACTGATAAAACAATGTAATAAGTTGAGTCACCTTCAAAAACACTCAGTCGAATGTTCTTCTTCAGACAGATATAAAGGAACAATCTTAGTTCCATAACGCAATTAATGGAAATGTATAACACATCTTTTATAACTTCACAGATCTTTCTTCAAGACGCACTGTAAGAGAAACCCCAATGCTCTATTCCATATGTAAATGCAAATCTGCTTCTATCTTCAGTTTTCTTAATCTCACTTCCAACTCCCTGCAACAAGCGCTTTGCCAACTTAATTTTGTCTTCATTGCTGCTTACCTGTAAATGTTCAAATAAGTATTTCTCCTTGATATTAGGTTCAATAATGAGTGTTGATCTCTGATTCAGTCTAGATATTTTTTTCTTTTAGCACTTTAGATATTACTGTATAAAATTACACTGTAAAGAAAAAGCTTGCATAACTAAAAGGATTACTGTAGGAGCACCACTTGCAAATAAGGAGCTGAATGGTATTTCAAGGGCTTTCCACAACCAAAGCAAGTACCTCAAATTAATGTAACTAAAAAAAAAAAAAAAGCACTGAGTCAAAGTAATATCACTAAATTAATTTTGTATGCAAGCATACAAAAAAAGAACATCTCTAGCTGGCTTCTGTTGATACCAGTCAGCTCTACCAGGTGAATTTCTGAACAATAACCACAACTTTTCTCCAAAACAAATTAGCAATCATGATTTTAGATCCCGTTTTCGATTTTTAAACAGTTACTTTAATTGAGCTCCTCTGCTCCTTTCTGAGCAAAACAAGAAATGAATGCCTCCCTTTCAAGTGCAACATAAGCAACTATTGCCTCAACAAGATCAAGGCAGTAATTTTGGATTCTAAAGCAGTGGGAACAAAGCATCCTTGTAAAAAAGCAGGTTATTCTAGACCTTCATTCTAATGTGCAAAACCTTGTTTTCCTATTTAAACTTCAATATAAATGGACTAGAGATAGCAAGGTACTAAAAAAAAAAAAACACCACAAAACACCTCATGTTTTCTTTGCTTTTAAAATTTAACTGCTAGCCAGTTATTGCTCTTTTTTCCAGCTTTTACGTTTTGATAAACAAAAGTTTAACAGGGAACACAAAAATATGGCAGGGAAATCTTGCAGATGACTAAATTAAACTGATAAAAATTTAAGTTGTATTTTGAATTGATTACAGTATATACGCTGCTTTCTTCATGTGGAAAGCAAAACATTTAATAGGTTATCTAATTTTGGATCAAATATGCTTTTTGCTATAAGTTTAAAAAAAAAAATCACAAAATGCATTTTTCTGTAACATCTGTGGCGCATGGGGTTGAAACCAGGCTCCTCATCACCAGAACATCAGCAGAGAATTAATTGTAAAAGTTCAAGACAATAACAAAGCATCTTGAAGCATTCAGGATTCAGACAACCATTAAGAGACATGAAAAAGTCTGTGTGTTTAAACAAACTTTGTTTCAAACAGGCAAAAGCACAATAGTTTGCTGAGACAGATATTTTAAACACAGAAGTACACAATTTATCAGAGCACATTCTGGAAACACCATATGTGTTTCCACACACAAATAATCAGTTTCATCAACTTTAACAGAACTAATGGCACGCATTAATGTTTGAGAATCAGGGCCAATAAGTATTCTACCTAACACAGAGACAATTAATACATAAGCATGCTGAAAGGCAGAGAGCAAAATGTTATTTACAGTTTGTCATTAGACTAAAGGCAGTTTTAAGTGTTGGGTTTTGGTTTTTTTTTACTCAAATTAATAGACCGCGTTTTGTAAGGTTTATGCAAAAATTAATTTTAACTAGTCACACGCAAACTCCTAAAGTCTACCACTCACTACACAAAAGAGAGAAAACCAAATAATATCCAATTTCGCTGTTTAACATTTCGTATCTGCTCAACTGTCAGCTCACAGTGGCTTAATGGGACTTCAGTAACTGCAGCATTCATCAAGGCAAGCGTCTGGACAGCATCTCACCTGGTCTCTTCATCATCCCAAGCGATTCTCATGCCTTTCCCACCACCACCTGCTGAGGCCTTGATCATGACAGGGTAGCCTAACAGCGGGGAACAATTAGACAGAAGTTCAAACTTTGTTCAGTTGGTCAGAGGAACATGACAACTGACCACATGTCCAATAATGCCAGGAGACAATAACTTCGTTTATTAAAACACTTTGTTTGGAGGGAGAGGAGAGATTTTTCTTTTCAGGACTTAGCTGTCAGTGCAGTGATTTCTGAAGCCAAGAAAGGTTGTCTTCTCCACTTCATTTATACCACAAGAAAAGAGCACTGAATGAATTATTTGCAAGTAACAAAGTGATTTATTAATAAAGGCATTTGACCTTTTTAAGCTCATTTCTTCGGGAACAACTTTTTTTTTTTTCCTTTGTTACTGGTGAAATAAGCTATAGGTATGATAAAATTCTTAAAAAGATTACTAGGAAAAATAAGCAGGAGATCTTCATAAACTATTAGTCAAGACATTCAGTAAGCAAATCTGTATCTTAACACTTCTAGTGCAGCACATTTTAAATAACACAGCACCTCAAAAGAGTTGTGCTGCTCAGATATCATGTAACATTAAGTATCACAGAAAGCAGATTACTATACTTTTCTTTTTTTTCAATAAAAAAGGATTTTCCCCAAACTGACATGTAGTAAGAAAAAATAAGCTGCATCAATCTGACAACATTGTGCATAACTAGTAATATTTTACTCTCAAAACAAGATACCTTAAGGGCATGAGTCAGGGTCTTAGTTTTCAAAAAGCCAGAAAAGTACATTAACAAATTATGCTGTTTAAAAGCAGACATGGTAATTATCTTATTATCTATTATTATTACCTTATAGTACAATATTTTAATTCAATTCTTATTCATCTCAGCAAACCTCACCTTTCTCCAACGTGAACACACAGAAATTTGAAAACTAAGGATCTGATTAGGAAGTTTTTAACATTTCTAGGACAGCAGAAAATTCTTCAAGCCTTTGGTCTCCAATATGTTAAAGCAAAATCATAACATTAAGCCAAATATCAGACCAGCTGATGCTGTCTGAGAAGAAGAGTCCATGGCAAACTGAATATACATTCTATATATGAAAGGGACACTTGAATATGGTTCCAAATAGAAATGGTCAAGTATATCATATGTGTAACTAATGTTTACAATTTCTTTCTGGAATGTAGATCTACTCTTGCTCTGCCAAGTGACAGTGATACAGTATGCCCACCTCCTCCCAAAGTCATTTGACTGAAAGGAGGATCAGAAGAAGATAATTAAAACCAGCAAGATCTGGAAAACCTTTTGCTTAAAAAGACTGAAGTGGACACAAAAAAAAGGCATAATACAAGCGTGAGAAAAACTAGTGTTGATTGGAAGGCAAGAAGGCACTAGTAAAATAGAATATTAAATTAACAAAGAAACATAGCCTGTTATTAGACTGTGGAACCCAATACTACAGAGCATTCGTATGGCTAAAAGCTGCAGAAAGGTAATAGATAAGCATTTGTAGAGCACAAATCAAGTTCCTCTAGGCAGTGATGACCAAAAGGCTACAAATCTTCATGCCTTAGAGTCTAAATTCATCTCTAATTACTAGGTATAAGGGTAGGATGAAACACAGCTATGCAAATGTTGTGGGGG